>CAUYSK010052786.1:0-11205 GCA_963575035.1 Avahi laniger
CCCAAGTAGCTGGGACTACAGGCATGTGCCACCATGCCCGGCTAATTTTTGCTATATGTATTTTTAGCTGTCCAATTAATTTCTTTCTATTTTTGGTAGAGATGAGGTCTCGCTCTTGCTCAGGCTGGTCTCGAACTCCGGAGCTCAGAACAATCCGCCCACCTCGGCCTCCCAGAGAGCTAGGATTACAGGCGTGAGCCACCGCGCCCGGCCTTTGGAAATAAGGTTTTTAAAGAGGTGATTACATTAAAATGAGGTCATTAGAGTGAGCCCTAATCCACACTGACTGGTGTCCTTATGAAAGGAAATTTGGATGTATAGACACTAGAGACTCCCACACACTGAAGACAGACCAGGTAAGAACATAGGGAGAAGGTGGCCATCTGTAAGCTAGGAGAAAAGACTCAGAAGAAACCAACCCTGTTGACATCTTTGACTTATAGCCTTCAAGACACTGAAAAAATAAACTTGTGTTGTTTAAGATACCTACTTTGTTATGGCAGCCCTAGCAAACATAGTACGTAAGTGGTTACACTGTATGTGGGGTATGTTTAGTTTGGACCGCACTTTAATGGACACTGACAAGCAAGGGTGTGACCAAAAGAGGGTGATAAAGATGGAAATCAGTATGGGAAAAAATGCATGAGAATGAAGAATGTTTATCCCAGAGGAGAAATGATTACATACTTTATATACTGTATATATATATATGTATACACACACACACACACACACACAATCAGAGAAGGAACAGATTTATTCTAAGTTGCCAGACAGAAAAAACAGGACCAGTTAGGAGAAGCATTCAGTCCAACATAATCACCTTAAAAAACAACTTTTATTTGTACATACTGCCTTGCAAATTACTCCACATTTATAGGTGCATTTTTACTCCCTGAGGACAAATAGCTTTCATTAGATTCTCATGATTAACATGAGACTGCTAAAAGGTTTAAAACCTATTGTCCTGTTGGTTCCAAGAACAAATGGGAATAAAAAAAAGAAAAGAAAAAAAAAAAGAAAGAACAAAAACCTGTTGTCCTGGAACAAGGTATCCACCTTTTCCTATAATTTCATTAGGTCAAAGGCTGCTTCTGTTTTGGTTAGCACTGAATACTCTGTTAAATATTTTATATGCTTAATAAATGATTGGATAAATCAATAAACACATGTTTATAATATTTACACAGGAGCCATTAGTGTTTTAAAATTTTTTCATTTTATTACTTACATAATGTTTACATTTGCCATGATGAACATTTATTTTTTATTTATTTTTTTTTTTTTCGAGAAAGTCTTGCTCTGTTGCCCAGGCTAGAGTGCCGTGGCGTCAGCCTAGCTCAGCAACCTCAAACTCCTGGGCTCAAGCAATCCTACTGCCTCAGCCTCCTGAGTAGCTGGGACTACGGGCATGTGCCACCATGCCCGGCTAATTTTTTGTGTATATTTTTAGTTGTTTGGCCAATTTCTTTCTATTTTTAGTAGAGACGGGGTCTCCCTCTTGCTCAGGCTGGTCTCCAACTCCTGAGCTCAAAACGATCCACCCGCCTCAGCCTCCCAGAGTGCTGGGATTACAGGTGTGAGCTATTCCACTATTTTGAGGGACCATAGTTTATTGAATCAATTATGTTAGGTCATTTCCATTTGTAACAAAATTATGTCAAGTCAAAATGATACTGATGTGGCTTCTTTTCTTTTTTTTTTTTTTTGAGACAGAGTCTCGCTTTGTTGTCCCGGCTACAGTGAGTGCCGTGGCATCAGCCTAGCTCACAGCAACCTTAAATTCCTGGGCTCAAGCAATGCTTCTGCCTCAGCCTCCCGAGTAGCTGGGACTACAAGCATGCCCCACCATGCCCGGCTCATTTTTTCTATGTATATATATTTTTAGTTGTCCAGATCATTTCTTCCTATTTTTTAGTAGAGACGGGATCTCGCACTTGCTCAGGCTGGTCTCAAACTCTCGACCTTGGGCGATCCACCCGCCTCGGCCTCCCAGAGTGCTAGCACTACAGGTGTGAGCCACCGCGCCCGGCCGATGTGGCTTCTTTTTGAATTAGTGGGCATGTACCCAAAAGTCCTCACACAGAGTAAGAAAAACGTATAACTACATGCCCCCATCTTCTTACTAGGAAGGTACCACTGCATAGTAAAAGGAACACAGGCTTTAGAGTCAGACAAACTTGGTTTTGAAATCCTAGCTATACCTTTTATGAGTTAAATAGCCTTGGGCAAATGATAAGTTAGATCCCTTCACATTTCTCCCAGAGCAAAGCTTTCAAGTGGTATGCAGAAGCATACAGAGATGCCATATACTAATCTCTCAGCTTTCAGCTGGTAATCTCAGCAGGAATATACAAGCAGCCATTTACCCCAATGTGTCACCATGTAAAAGATGTTAGACAGCACTGCCTACGGGAAACTTCTAAAATCTGAAATCTATGAACTACATGAAACTATGTGCAAAATTTTGTACATAGGTACATTTTTTTCCCCTTTTAAGATAAATAGCTTTCATTATATACTCAGAAGGAATATGAGATTCCCTAAATGGTTAAAAACTGCTGCCCGGGGCTGGGCACAGTGGCTCAGGCCTGTAACTCTTGCACTTTGGGAGGTTGAGGCGGGAGGACTGCTTGAGGCCAGGAGTTTGAGACCAGCCTGGGCAACATAGGAAGACCCTGTTTCTACATTAAAAAACAACCAAAACAAAAAAAAAAACTACTGCTCTGGAACAATGTAGCCCTGTCTTCCTCAACTCCCCTTTTTATTTGGGGTTTTCAGCATGAAGAGCTTAAAATTGTATCTAAATTGATAAAATGCAGGAAAATACTACTTTCCAGTATGCATGACAGGCTTCACTAATATGTCATTGGTATTGTGAAGCAGAAGTGATATTCTGTAAAAGTGTAGGTTTACTGAATGCACCATAACCTCATCTGGGAAATCCGATAAGCCTTTGTTCAATTTTTTTGTCATTAGTGAAAATGTATTTATTTCCCAAAAAGTAATGTCTAGAAGAATCCTTAAAAATTTGTAGAGGCCTAACAATCATGTATCCAACGTCTCCCAAGATACTATGGATTAAGATTATCATGAAAATAACAATTTGCACTACTGATTCTATACTTTACAGGCTATAAATATAATGGAATTGTTACTATTAATGGTATATGGAAGAAAACGAAAATATCATCAACTAAGACAGTGAATCTTTAAAGAATGGAATAAATGTACTATTTCAAACAAGTATACATTGTACAACTTAAACTGAGAAACTTACATACCATAGTCACATTACTATCCAACTGTTGTGATTTCCAGTGACTTCTATGTTTGTTCACACTCTAAAGGAAGAAAAGTTAGACAGTGTTCTTCAGAGAATGGGTAAACAAAAGAAATTAGTTTCTGCACAAAATTCTAGCTATCTAAAACTTGGAAAATATGTTTCAAACTATATTATGTTTGATAATTATAATTTGGTAATTCAAGAAGATTCTGTATACTTCAGAATCATAAATCTTATTTTTCCAACTATATTCTCAGAACAGAAATAAATCTGACAGAGGCTTAATTTGATTAAATTTAACACTTACTTGTCGAACAGTTGAAAATTGTGCTACTTGTTGTTGCTGCCACTGAAGTGTTGGGGAATAACCTTCAGGGGCAGGTTGGCATCCTGAAAGCTAGAGAACAGTTCATGAATACTAGTATCAATGTTAGTATCATAACTAGAATCTCATGGCTCTACAGAGTAAGAATAAAACCAAGAAAAAGAGTGAATAATAAATTAAACGATTGACTATTCGAGAAAAATAAACACTTTACTATTTATGTCCCAGTTAAAATCGTTAGGAAAAGATTCATAGTTACTTTAATAAGAGAAATCTGGAATGGTTTATAGTTGAAAGTTTCTAAGAAATCTAAATGACATGAGCCCTGAAGATATTAATATAATCTAGTCCTATCTTTCTGTCACAGCAAAACAGAAACAAAAGGAAAGATATACCCCAAATAAAGAACTTTGGTATGAAATACAGTTAAGATACAAGCAATAAGTTCCAGAGTTCAATAGCACAATAGGGTGACTATAGTTAACAATAATTTGTTATATATTTCAAAATAGCTAGAAAGATTTGAAATGTTCCCAACAAAGAAATGATTTTTGAGGTGATAGATATCCTAATTACCCTGATGTGATCATTACACATTGAAATGTGTGATGAACATACCTTTCATATGGAGGTATGAAAATATTACACTTACCCAATAAATATGTTCAATTACTATGTATCAATAAAATTTAAAAAAAAGAATTTTGGCATGGGCAAAATGTACTCAAATAACTTAAAGACATTTGACTTTACTTTTATTTATTTACTTATTTATTTATGTATTTATTTATGAGACAGGATCTTCCTGTGTTGCCCAGGCTGCTTTCGAACTCTTGGCTTCAAGCTATCCTCTTGCCTCAGCCTCCTGAATCTGCTGGGATTACAGGCACAAACCCGTAATCTAAAATGGCACATAATTCACAACTAATCACATATTGCCTTGAAATAGAATTTAGTGGGATCACTTTTTAAAATTTTAGTAAACAGGGTACAGTGGCTCACATCTGTAATCCCAGTAACTCTGGAGGCCAAGGTGGGAGGATTGCTAGAGAACTCCTGTTCAACAACACCCTGGTAACATAGTGAGACCCCCATCTTTAAAAAAATGAAAAACAGACAAACAAAAAAACTAGCTGGGGGGTGGCACGCACTTGTATTCCCAGCTACTTCAGAGGCTGAGGCTGGAAGACCACTTGAGCCCAAGGGTTCTAGGCTGCAGTGAGCTAAGACAGTGCCACTGTACCCCAGCCTGGGTGACTGAGTGAGATGCTGCCTCAGGGAAAAAAAAATTAGGTATGTAAGACATATTCCATCAACTAAAACTTCTAAAAAGGAATTATATGAAACATTATAGTGTTTGAATTAAAATTTCCTAATTATAAATGTCAGATAAAAAAATCAGAACATAAAAAAGAAATTATCAAAATTTTAAAAGTGTCACTCTCTTTTGACCTTAGGTTAAATAGTACCTTCTCATAGACCCTTCTGTGATTACTCTACCTACAGTAGTTCTGTTATTTATTGATCATTATATATGTTTATTTTCTTTTTGGCAATAGTCACAATATATATTTGTTTGCTTGTTTACTGTCTTCCTCAGGAGTGTGTGAATTCTACAAGGGTAGGGATATTTTCTGTCTTATCCTCTGTTTTATTTCCAGTGCCTGGCACAACTTAGTTGCTTAATAAAAAATGTGCTTAAGCCAGGCTTGGTGGCTCATTCCTATAATCCCAGCACTTTGAGAAGCTGAGGCAGGAGGATAGCTTGAGGCCAGGAGTTCAAGATCAGCTTGGGTGACATAGCAAGACCTCATCTCTACAAATAAATAAATAAATAAATAAAATTTAAAAATTAGTCAGGCGTGGTAGCAGGTACCTGTAGTCCCAGCTACTTTAAGTTGACTGATGAGTAGCACCCCCGCCGGAAGAAAGTGCTGGATAAATAAATGAGTAAGTGTCCCCTGTGTGCAAGCAGCTAAAAAAGTATGACATTTGGGCTTCTATTCTTAAAAAAAAAACAACAAAAAAAAAACAAACAAAAAAAACACAAGGAAACTTGGTCAAATTCAGAACATGCAAAGTACACAAAATTAGACTAAACACCAGTCTGACAATAATTATGAAGACAGAACCAGAAGGAGTTTCCTTAAAAAATAAAGGATATCATTAAGTAACCTAAAGACATCTTTAAGTTTGGATTATGTATCAAAGTAAGATGGGCACATCTCCGCAAATGCTAGGGTTATGGAAAGCCTCTTCATTGACAGTAAATGCTAAATGTCCTTCCGGAGGAAAAGTACAAACGAATGGATAATTTTTGGGAGTTGTCAAATTTTACCTACATCATAACTGACACTGTCGGATACTATAGGAAGAGCCTTAGTCTTTTAATTTTGGGGGAGGGGCAGGTCTCTGGACAGTTAATAAAACTCACAGAAATATTCACACTTTGCTTCCTTTTCAACTTCTTTGGGTCAATTTGAGCTACCACAACATCTGGACATTGAGCTGCTTCGATCCTATAAATAAGTAATAAATGCAAATTTAATTACTATTGCGTTTTGCTCGGGTGTAAAACAAGCAATCCATTTCGACAGTTGTGAAATCAGAAAAAAATTCAGGCTTCCAATTGAAATCCTAAACAATATAGAAATTATCTGGGTTGAAAGCAAAGAAATCTACAAGCACACATCTTGATACGTGCAATCAAGTTCAAAAGAAACTAGCCCACGTTAGGATGTAATCCAAGGATCTCGAGCAGATCGAGCAGGATGGGACAGGAATAGCGGCGGGGCTTTATCACATACAGGGGTAGAGCAGGGCACCAGACGCTGTGCCCAGGGGCAGGGCGTACGACCAGCCCACCCGCACAGGGCCAAATCACTCACTGGACCCGCCTCAGGTATTCCTGAGGTGTCCTCGGGGGTACCGAGGGATCGAAAGCTTCCGTCAAGTCGCAGGGTTCCACCGGCAGCAGCCGGGGCATCAACTCTTCCACAGCAGACTCTGCCGGTACCCACGCCATGCCTTTCAATCCAGCCAGTCCCTCCCAGCGCATGCGCTTAGTCGAGGTCACGGCGCAGGCGCACAAGTGGGCACCTTTGGCGAGGAGCAGAGCAGGCGGCCGGGTTTAGGAAACGTAACTGCGCATGAGCAAGCTATTGCTTGCCCAATGTTAGGGCTTCGGGTGGTGTAATAAAGCCTCGGCGAGATAAATTCGTGGCGCAAATGGCTCGGTCTGAAATGTTTCTCCATCTTTTACCCTGTTCTAAAGCTCGGGTAAACATTAACTTTTATGCATCCCTAGTAGTGAGGGATCCTTAAATGTTTTTTGAATTAATGGAACAATTTTACTGTAATTATTCTTGGAGCTGTAAATTCTTAAACCATTGGTAAACACGTTACATACATTTCCTCATTTAATTCTTAGAACAACTCTGTGAAGTGGGTGGTAATATTCTAGTTTCGTAGGGGAGGAAATCGACGTAAAGAGGAAATAAGTACTAGGAATGTGACTTTGTCCCAAAAGAAAAGCCAATTTCAACCCAGATTTATCTAATGCCGGATGAACGAAAGATTAATTTTCCACAGAAATTTCTTGTGCTTGGCTACTTCAAAGATCACTGTATGTTTGTTTGAAAAGAATATTACTCCTAGGGTAGTCAGCACTTTTCTCTCTCTTTTTTTTTTAAAGAAAAATCTCTTTGCTTAAATATGAATAGTGCAAAGGATAAAGCTAATGCCAACACTCAGAAATTGCCAGTATTAATGTTAGGTTAATCTTGTGAGGTAGATAAAAGTATTATCTCCATTTTACAGGTGAAGAAACAGGCAAGAATGGATTGAGTAACTAGGGCTAGGTCACAAAGTACAAGGAACAATGGAAGTATTATATCTGTTTTTTCCTAAACAAATGCAATTGACCTTTACTTTCTAACATTTGTTTATTTTTAAAGCTTTTTTTTTTTTTTTTAAGCACTGCCTTTAGCTTGAGAGGAATTGATTTCAAACCAGGATGTTTTGTCTTAATTGAAGATAAAGTGAGGATTATCCTTTGCTTAAGGAGTAAGGAATTAGTGCATAGGAATTGTAACTAAACAGTTGGGAGACTTGGAAAGACACCACCTGGCTGCAGTCAAACTGGAAAGTTACTTGGTTAAAATTTTTTTAATGATTTTGGGAAAAACAGAAGAAATATGGAGAAATTCTCTCGTCCCCCAACATTTTGAGTATAATCAAGAACAAATTTGAGAAAGTAAGCAGTGACTTCATTTCTGGATTTTCTTACAAATACTTTTTTTTTTTTTAAACTTAATTATTAGCTATTACTCCCCATTTTTCTGAAGAAAAGAACAGGTGATTACCTTGCTGACCAACCACCAATGGAACAATGCTTAACACTGGATTCTGTAAGTACGTGTGAGGACTACATATGAATCAAGGAAGAAAGGAGAGAAATAGATGAATAGAAGGAAGGTTGTCCTGGGAAATAATAATATTTTCCAAAAAAGGAGGTAAGTAATAAAGTGTACAAATGATTCTGGAATTTTAATTACACAGCAATGAGTATTCGAGAGAGAGGAAAGTAAATTAAGTAAAAGCTTATAAGGGTTGTTTTCTGGGTAGTTTTCTGCTATTTCAAATCTTTGTTTTTTTTAGAGATGGGGGTCTCCCTTTTGCTCAGGCTAGTCTTGAACTCCTGAGCTCAAGGAGCTCAAGTGAGCCTCCCACCTCAGCGTCCCAGAGAGTTAGGATTATAGATATGAGCCACCACCCTGGGCTTTCCGCTACTTCAAATCTAATCTGGTTTAAAGGAATTACTAATGAGATTTAGAGATTTTTTTTTTTTTTTTTGAGACAGAGTCTCGCTTTGTTGCCCGGGCTAGAGTGAGTGCTGTGGCGTCAGCCTAGCTCACAGCAACCTCAAACTCCTGGGCTCAAGCGATCCTTCTGCCTCAGCCTCCGAGCAGCTGGGACTACAGGCATGCGCCACCATGCCCGGCTAATTTTTTATATATATATATTTTTAGTTGTCCAGATCATTTCTTTCTATTTTTTAGTAGAGACGGGGTCTCGCTCTTGCTCAGGCTGATCTCAAACTCCTGAGCTCAAACAATCCGCCCGCCTCAGCCTCCCAGAGTGCTAGGATTACAGGTGTGAGCCAAGATTTGGAGATTTTTAATGATTATAAATTAGAAATTGCACCAGGTATTTTTGAATGTTTCAGTGAGCTATGGAACACCTGAGAATAAGCTATATTTGGTTGATGAAATTATTCTGAAAAAATGCTTAATTTTTGGAAAGTTGCACTTCTAAAACTATAAAAACCTTTTCATCTAACTTCTTCCCAATAAGATAAGAGTACTGAACTATTTCTGGTGCCCTAGTTTATGATGGAAAAATTGTTTCAATATTTCTTACATTGGTTGTTGGCTGTAGGAGTTACATGAGGGTTGTGAGAACAAAACACTGCTGAGTGTCTATTGATGATGTGGCACATTGATGATGTGGCTGTTTATTGGTGATGGTGGCTTCTTTTAAGTCAACCTTATGCCGCTAACTGCAAAAGTTGTCTCTGTGTTTTCTGTCCCTTTAAGCAGCTCATTTATTCTCAAATGTTAGTATGTATAAGAATCAATCTGGAAGAAATTATTTAAAATGTGCAGTCCTAGGTCCTGTACCTCTTTCCTCCAGAACTTCTATTTCTGTTAATTGGGTGTGGGGTTCAGAAATTGACATTTTAAGAAGCATTCCAGGTGGGAAACATAGCTTGGCCCATTCATTTTATCTATTTTCTATTTTTTAAGATCTGCAACAATAGAATTTCTTCTGTCTTATATTTTCTTAATTCTTTTTTCCTTGGCCATAATCTAAAGGTTCATTTGCTTTAAACTTCAATGAATTCAAGCATCCGGTTAATATTTATCAGTTTTCTACTATGTGCCAGGTACTGTGGTAGGCATTGGGAGTTACAGTAGTGAGCTTCTTTTCTCATGGTGCTTACAGTCTAGTGGACGGAGAGACATTTTAAACCTTAACTGTGATAAGTAATATTAAGGAAAGGTTTCAGGGAGAGAAAAAGCCTAGCAATGTGAAAATAAGTGAAGGCTGACTGAGAACAAGCGAAGTCTATTTATTCAGAACTTGCTATAGGAAGGGAGTAAGCCACCACCACTTATATTTTGGCAGAAATCAAAGGCAGGCAGAAGAGTGGGAGAGATTTATAGTGGAAAAAGAGAAGGCTTCAGATCCTCCCTGATTGGAAGCTGTTGACATGAGGAAGCTGTAGGCAGGCTAACTAGGAGGGAGACCTCTATGTCATTGGTTAGGCATACACATTTGGCTCTCTGGTTGGTCCTGAGGTGGAAATGGGACAAAAATTAGGAAAACTACCAGTCGTTAGTTAAGTCCTGGACATTTTGTATACAGGGGTTATTACTTGGCTTCCTGAATTATTTGCTAAAGATAGCAGTCTGACTTCCTGTAGGTCTAACTTGTAGCAGGCTGTCTTCCCAGACTGGTTACTGTAGATAATGGGTTGGTTTCCTGGGCAGATTGCTGCAGATGGTGGGTCAGAGTTTGTGTGTGTGTGTGTGTGTGTGTGTGTGTGTGTGTGTGTACACATACATAGATAGATATACACACTTATATATATGATCTGGCCATTTGCATATTTAGTTTATCAGCAGATAGAGGAAAATTTGTCAATGCCTTGTTGTTGGAGGAGGCAGGTCTTGTTGGAAAATTGGAAGGCCAGTACAGCTAATGCAGGCAGAGTAGGGAGTGAGTGTGCTGGACAGGGCTGTGAGGAATGTAACTAATGTAGGGATAAGGCAGAA
Organism: Avahi laniger; assembly: GCA_963575035.1. Classification (NCBI taxonomy): domain Eukaryota; kingdom Metazoa; phylum Chordata; class Mammalia; order Primates; family Indriidae; genus Avahi; species Avahi laniger. The sequence continues at coordinate 10,451 of CAUYSK010052786.1, forward strand.
AAGAAAGGTCACGAGAGCCTTAATGCAGCCATTTTGGCTGATACCAGACCCTAACCATCCTGAACAAGGAAGTCCCTAGCATGTTGCCAGCCTGGGACCACCTGAGGATGGATGAATTACTAAGCCAGATGCCTTACAAACTGTTTGCACTTACTTTTCTTTTTCTTTTCTTTTTTTTTTTTTGAAATATGCATGTTTATTTTATTTCCATTAGAAAAACATTAATCTATATAAAATTTTGGTCCACTTCCTTTTCGTAGACCTCTACCATTCATATTTAAATACTTTAATTTTACTAAACTAAAAGAATCACAGATCTGACATGAGAATATTTCACATCATTAGTTTGATTAGGTGTGCTTTTGATTATTTCTCAGAAACAGTAACTCAGCTTTCCTACCTGTTATTTCCCTTTACTTTTATTTATTTGAGTAACTATGTAATGAGTATCTCTTTCCTACATTCAGTCATATGGGTATACATAAGTGTAATTTGCACACCAGCAAGTGGATACTTTAGCAAATCTTCAATTCATGTTCAACTACCCCTATTATATGGTATTTCCAAGATAACATCAGATTTTAGTCAAGCTTATGCTTTCATCAATTATAAAAATTAAGAGGTTAATTAACATATTGTATCAACTATAAAAATTAAGATGTTAAAAATTCCAGACTAAACACTGGGCCCACTTATAGTAATGGTCCTGTAAAAGGTCCTTGGACAGCTATTGCTTCAATTTCAATTCTGCCTCC
>CAUYSK010052787.1:0-16780 GCA_963575035.1 Avahi laniger
ATTAATTTCTTTCTATTTTTAGTAGAGACGGGGTCTCGCTCTTGCTCAGGCTGGTTTTGAACTCCTGAGCTCAAACAATCCGCCCGCCTCGGCCTCCCAGAGTGCTAGGATTACAGGCGTGAGCCACCGCACCCGGCCTAAAACTTTTTTTAAAAAACTTCCTTGGATTTCCAAATCCCTAATCTCCACTGATTATTTTTCTTTTCCATAAAGAAGCTGATATAGTTCAAAGAAATTTGGAGAAAGAATGAGTAAAGATTTTTGAAAGACACTATGAATATTGACAATAACAGAGATACCAAGTTTTGGTCTCCAGAATATCTTATCAGACTGTAGAAGCGTTTCTGAAGCATCATATGATGCTTACATAAGGCAGTGAATCTCATATCCAAACTCTCCACTAGTAACGTCAGGCATGTTGCTGCCAAATGGCTCTAGGTTATTAGAATGCCAAGGCTCCATGTGAGGCAGTCCATAAAGGAAATTAATGAGACAAACACCACAGGGGTGCTTTCTTTGCTTGGGTTATATTTGCAGTTAGAGAAGGTTGGATTTTTGTTTGTTTATGTGTGAGATGTAATTTGGCAATAGTTTTTAAGTACTTCTTTCCTTAAGCAGATTTAAACATAGACTAACCAAATTATCTACTATATTGCAACTATTTCACAGCAGTAAATCACTGGGTCTAAGGCAGTGTAGCCAACGTCATAAACTATGAGGTGAAGACCTTCCATGACGGAACAGACTTCAGTTACCAATTTGGGGAGTTGTCAACTATATTAACAACCCAGCTTCTCTAATCCCAGCCAAAGTGCCCCAAGATAACTTGACTGAAGGGGCATAGTAAAGACAGAAAAGCTCAGAAGTAGAGGTTGGGATTTTGGTTCAAGATCTCATTCTCATAATTTACTAGTAGTGAGGCTTTGGGCAATATACTTCTCAAAAGTTATCTCCGTACGTGCTCTCAACTTTTTCACTTCCTATGTGCTATTCAGTCCACACTCATCTAGCTTCGGTCCATCACCACCATTTAATGAAAATGATCACAGTAATCTCCAAAGCCTGACGACACCTCATTGACAGCTTTCTTGAACTCTTAGCGGCACTCCACCCAGGTTACCCCTCTCCTTGAAAACTCTTTTGGCATCTGTGACATCACAATCTTCGGTTTTTCTATTCCTTGCTGGATGCCCTTTCATGATCTTTCTTTCCAGATTCTTTCCTTACCCAACCTGAAAATATTAAGGATCTTAGTGATAAGTCCTAGGACTGCATTCTGTCTGCACTCACTTTCTTCCTAGGCAACCTCCTAAGTTCTTGTGGCTTTTAGCATTAACCATAATCTATATGTTGATGATTTCCGAATCATCATCATGTTCTTAAGTCTTCCATGAACCCAAGACTCATATACGCAACTGCTAGTGACATACACTTAGATGTCAAATAGGAATCTCGAATTTAATGTGTTCAAGATGGAAACCTTGATTCCCTCCCCCAAACCCATTCTTTCCTCACACCTGATTGTTCAAGCCAAAAACTGGAGTCATTCTTGATTCCCATCCTTGTCTCATTACCTGTATCCAATCATTCACTGAATTCTGGTCTGTTTTACCCAAAAAATGCATCTCAAATCCATCTATTTCTCACCATCTCCATTGATTTCACTGAGCTTCAGGCCACAAGCATCCTTTTACCTGGACCACTGTAACAGCCTTTAACAGGTTTTCTTGCTCTGCTTTTATGGCACTACTACCCATTCTTTATACAGAAGGCAGAGTCATCCTGTTTTAACTTGTTTATTGGGAGATTTTAAAACATATATAAGTGGACAAAGAGTAACATGAACTCCCATATCAGTCACCCAACTGCAACAGGTAATTCATTCATGCCAGTCTGTTTCATCAATAACTTCATCTATTTTCCTGCCTCCTCTAGTATTTTGACATGAATCCCATACAACATATCATTTTACCCTTAAATATTTCAATATGTATCTCTAAAAGATAAGGACTCTTTTTCTTTAAATGTAACCACAAGACCATTAACACATCTAAAAAAATTAATAATAACTTCTTAACATCATTAAATATCTAAAAAGTATATTTCTGAATACTGTATAAATGTCATAATTTTCATAATTCATAATTTTTTACAGTTTAATGTGTTTGAATCAAGATCCCAATAAGGTCCACATATTGTGATTTGGTTGATATGTCTTTGAGTCTCTTTTAATCTATAGAGTTCAATAATCTCTCACTTGCTTTTTTCCTCTTGCAATTCATTTGTTGAAGAAACCAGATTTTTGGTCCTGTAGAGTTATAGTCTGTATTTGCTTATTGTATCCCTGTGGTTAACATAACATTCCTGCATGTTAAAAACTGCTAAGGTGGCTTCATAGGTGGTAGTGTTTTCTTCTACTGGAAATTATGTGTCTGGGTGATGTCTTTTTGTAAAGGTAGTAGCCATTATGCTCAAGACCTAAATCTATTAATTCAGTAGGGGGTGCAAAATAGATTCTAATTCTATCAATTCTTCTTCATTTATTAGCGGCAATACTTGTATAAAGAAGGAACTTTCCTTGGCATACTTTCTAGGTTTCCTAGTGGTAAAGTTTGTAAAGGAATAGATTTACCCTTTAAAAATGTAGATTGGATCATGTCTCTGCCCTGCTGAAAGTCCTCCTGTGGCACCTCCACGCACGAAATGAAATCCATGCTCTACAAATACCCTGCAGGATTTGGCTCCTCCATCACCTTTTTCATCATGCTCCATCACACTGTCTGCCTTTTATTAAAGCTTAAATTTAAATTAAATAAAAATTTGCATTTATTAAAATTTATTGAGAAGGTTTTTGCAGTTGCTATTCCCTTGGCCTGGCTAACCTCCCCTCCCCCCACTTGTTGCCTACTTGGCTTCTTCTTGATCTTCATGCTGAAATGTCATCTCCCTGTGGAGACTTTCTCTGACCACTTCACTTAGGGGGCCTGCTCTCTCCATCATAGCTCCTGTTTAATTTCTTTATCACATGCTGTAACTATCTTCTTTATGTATTTATTAATCATTTGTCATGAAGCACCCTAGGTCAGTGAAAGCAGGGATCTTTTCCATCCCATACACCACTGAATCCCAGGGTGGATTCAGCACAGTATGTAGCACACAGTGGGTGCTTTACTTTTATTGACTAAACACCACAAAGTTGCTGACCCTACATATCCTTACTTATATGAGTGGTATGCAGGGATGAGCTAGGTAATTATAGAATTCCTTCCAGGTTTTCGATGTTTTCCTCTGAAGACACAAAGATGAGGATGGAGATCATCCAGCATTAAGACTTCATGAATTCTGCATGTTGTAGCACCTGGAGCAAACATGTCTAGGCCAGGGCAGGCCACTGAGGCTGGCGGGAGGCTCCCACCCCAGGACTCAGGCCTGGCCAGGGACCTGAGAGAAGAGCTGGCTTGGTCATTGCACAGAGGGCCACAGGAGCTGACACGGGGGTGGGAGACTGAGGTGGGCTTGTAGATTTAGGGCAGGACGTTCTTTTGAGTGTATGCTTTCAGGGCTCCCTGACTCTTATGACCCTCAAAGACTTAGAGGACTGGGATTTCCTGAGTCTCCACAGGGTTCTGAAATCCCCTGTTCACTTTCTTCTTCAGGAAATCCCACCAATTTAAGAATTATTTCAAAGCATTCTCTTTTTACAATGTAAATACTCTGGGCGTGGTTGAGAAGATTCTAAGCGTTTTCCACCTTTGTGTGAATTAGCTTAACCAGACTGCTGCTCTCTTTTAAAACCTGAGGTATCAATGTTTTGTTTGGCTTGAGAGAGTCAAGGGGGATGGGGACAATTTTGGAATTTGGGTCCTTCTGCAGGCTGGAGGAGGACAGGCCTTCCTCAGCACAGTGGACTACTTGGGCACCCCAGGAGTCGAGACAGAGGGAACAGGTCAGCCAGGCCCAAGGTTTCAGACAATTCCCATAATTCTGGAGGTTCAAGGCTTTATCCACGATTACTTTGATTAACCTGATGTTCATCACCATCACAGACCCAGAACAGCAGAGATTCACTGAGGTCAGCAGCCATACATAGAGGGGCCCGACTGCCCCTGACGGCAGAAGGGCAATGCCAGGGTGCCTACAGAATGGAAATGGTGCACAGACTCATCCAGTCATGCACAGGGCAGCTTCCACTTACCTAGAAACTCTCCCAGGACTATTGTTACCTCCTCTCATCCAGAGACCAGATGAGAAGAGACTGGCCTTCTTGGGAAGACAAGGTTCAGGAAGGAGAGGAACCCAAGCACCAAGCTATTGCCAGGCTACTGCCTGGTTAGGAGGCAGGCTTTCCTCCTTCTCCCAGACCTGCTCCTTGATCTTGGTAAATTCCCCTGCGACATCCTGCCCACATCTCTCAACAGGAGCGTACTCCCTGCTGAAGCAGGAGGACTTGGAGAAGCTTTCTTGGAGGGATCATGTTGAGGAAGCCACAAGATAAAAGGGTTTCTAGGTATGTACAGTTATGTACTTGGCAAACCATGGAGAGCTCTAATCTTGAGATCTTTTTCTTTATGCTGGAAATGCACTTGGGGCTTTATTCTCCTTCGGTGTGCTGAGATGACACGCTGAGGTGCTCCTTACGTTTGTAACACTCTTAGGATATTGACCCAGTTGCATTCTGGTCTAAAGCAATATTTTAGCTTTCTTAATAGCAGAGATCACGACTAAGTGGTGAAAAAAAATCACAAGATAACTATAGCCAAAAAATCTTCATTTCATGGAGTCTTAGATTATAAGAACACCAATTTCAATGCAAGAAATCCCTACTCTTTACTCTTTGGTATTCCCACTGTCCTATAACCCATGCTTGAACAATTTCAGGGATGGGGATCACAACTACTTCATTCTCTTGCATTGACAGATACTGCCATGGTCTTACTTTCCTTGAGCCAGAATCAGATTATAAATTTTCATTAGTCTTCATTTCCCCTCCACTATCACAAAGAGGAAGTTGGTTGACTCTATTAGTTATCATGTATTTCTCAGGTCTTCTCTTCCCTAGTCTATAAATTCTCCAGTTCTCCCACTGTTCCTGGTCTCTTAGGAAGGAGTATCCGAATCCTCTCCTCTCCAAGCCTGCTCCAAAGTGCATGGTTTTTGTCCTTGGCGCTTCCTTTTCTCCCTTTTCAGGAAATCTGCGCCACCTCCTTTCTATGTCTCCAGAGTTTCCCTTAGCTCCAGCCTACAAACATGCCCATTCTACTCTCTACTCAACATTGCTTACCTACTCGAAGAGATCATCCCATCTCCCAATTTCCTGTCACCATCAAATTTATGGAAAAGGTAGTGCATGGTCACTGCCCCAGTCCCTCCCCATCCCTGTGCTAATCTGCCTCTGTCTCTCCAGCTTTACAGGGATTTATCATTCCAGGACATATGTCTTTGAAGGATCTTTTACCAGTCTTTAGGCTTCTCTCTCCTCCGTAGCATATAATATTGATGCTGCTCCTTTTGTCTTAACATCTTCCTTAGACTGCCAGACACAGAGCTCTCCTGGTTATCTTCCTATTTCTTTAACTGGCCTTCCCTACCCTTTCCTCTTTTATTCTTTTGCCTCTATTAAAAAAAACAAACAGAAACATTCTTTAAGATAGTGTCCTCAGACCACTTCTTTTTTCTCTGTCCTTTCTTCCTTGATGACTTTACCTGATTTCCTGGTTTTATTTATTATTGTAACAGGGATAACACCCAAACCTCCATCTCCACCTCAACCCTGATTTATCAGTATAGTTCCTTTTGAAGCTTCCTGCTGAACATCTTCATGTGAATATCTAGATGCCACCTCAGACTCACGGTATCCCATACTTAGTTTCCTCCTAAACCTATCTCTTCTCTGGCATCCCTATTTTTGTTGAGGATATTACTCTAACCCCAATCAGCCAAGTTCTAGCTCTGCAAGTTGTTTTTAAGTTCTCATCTTAATATCACAATTTCTTTCTACTCTCTTTCTTTAGAATCTCTTACCTCTGCCCGCTCCTGTCTGTTTCATTGCCCCTACTTAATTCAGGCCCTTTTAACCTCTTCCTGGACTGCTGTGATAGTCCAATTGGCACGTCCATTTCTCACTTTCAACTTACCACATCTGCTGCTGCCAGACTGTGGTAGAGTCACTCTTACAGGATGTATACGTATTGAAGTATTGAAGTCATTGTTTATGAAGAAAATGTTGTACGGTAAACATTACACTTGAAAATGCCTTATATTGTCCTTAAAATAGAATTCACAGACATACTGCTTCTTAGTAAGTTCAACACTGCTAGTTTTTCCTCCACTTTTGGAACAGTTTACTTTCCTTTTGGTTCAACACCAGATGAAGTCATCTGCTTAGCTTGACAGGCCATGCAGTATGAAAAATATATATCTTTAAACACCAGAATCACACTCAACATCAGTCTATTTGAATTCATGTTAGTTACTCATGACTGTGATACAAATCTACTGGAATATTTAAAAACACAGCTCTGATCCCCATTATTACTATGCTCGAAAACCTTCGGTGGCTTTCAACTGCCTATCAAGAAGTCCCATTTCTTTAGCCTGGCACTGAAAACTGTCCACATTCTGGCTTCAACCCTCCTTTCTCATCCAGCTTCCATTCCAGAATGGACTGCCTGTGATTCCTGTGCCTGCTTTGCACATTCCAGTCTCCATCCATACCTTCTCTCACAGCGGTACCGCTGCCTACTTGCTCTCCTTCTCTGCTGGGCTCAGCCATTCTTCAAAGATAACTCACATGCTGCCTCTTTTAAGGTTCCTTTGGAGTCTTCTCCCCTGATCCTGTCCAGACAAAATCGTATTTCCCTCCTCTGAGCTGCAACAGCTCTTCATTTGTACCACTTTTATGGCAAGTATCATTTTCTATCTAGAATTGTCATTTCTGTTCATGTTTTATGTGACTATAAACACCTCAAGGGCAGGGGCAGTGCTTGAGTCTATTTTATACATTATTAATAATATGTACCACCACCTCTAGCTTCAAGGGCAAAGTCATTCTCAACAGGTTTTAATGAATAAATAAATTAAACTCCTTCCGATGCAGAATGTGCTCTAGCCTGGCAGTGCCTAAGAATAGGGGACCCAGTGCTCTGGAAAAAGCAGCAAACTCTCCAATCCCAGCAGTGCCTCCATCAGACATCAATGAACTCAACCGGGAGGGGGGATGGGTGAAAAGATATATGTAAATAGTTGCACTCTTTCCTCCTTCTTAAAGAGCAAAATAAACAATGTAGTTGAGTTAAAAAAAAAAAAAAAGACCTTGGACGTTAACAATACAATGGCTTTTTCATGGAAGGCTTCAGGAAATGCCAAGGTCTGTCTTTGGGGCTGGAGACATTTTGTTCCCATTGTGTAGAAAGAGACTGATGAGATCTCTCAAGCAATCCCGCACGCAGACTACTGTTTTAAGGGATCAGAACGCTTTTTTGTGCATCTCAATTTCTGTAGGACTTTAACTTTATGGAGAGAAAATCCCAGCCTCCCCCCTCCTCCCACCCACCTCACCCACAATAGACAGGGCATGTTTTACCTCAGGGGAACTCAAAGCTGAAGGGGAGCTCTGATCCCGGGGGTCGGCTGGATATAACAGCGCTTTGAATCTTTTCTGGTTCATACTTCATACTCCATAAATATAAATCTAGCTCCGTTCAGATGAGCAGTAAGATTTTTAAGGAAGGTTTGGGGTTGGGGAGGATGGGAAATATGAGCCTATCTTACATCTTCACGGGATGGGGCATCTTTATCTTCATTACGGACTTGCACAAAATGTACTTACTCTGCCCCAGGGACAGAAAGAGGGAGTTTGACAGCGAATTCACACCCTCAGTGTTGACTTTAGACTGATCAGAGAAAATGACCGCCCCTTACTCTTGTAAAATCTTAATGTACCGTGAGAAGTGCACAGCGCTGCCTGGTGTACAGTGTTTGGGTTTGTTTTGACCTCACTAAATCATGGAAAGTGGCTCCTACGAGGGAAGTGGGGTTTTTTTTTGTTTTCTTTTTTTAATTTTAATTTCCTGCACGATTACTCAGGTGGCTTTTCCTGTTTCTTCTCCCCCTCCTGGACTTGGGTCCTTAATTGCTATTGCAGAGAACTGGAAGGATGCCTGCTCTCTCGGCACGGGCTCCTCTGCGCGGCCGCCTCCCTGCTCGCCCCCGCCCTTCTCTTCCCGGCCCCGCCTCCCCCGCGCACCCCGCGGCCGCAGCTAGACAGCTGTGTTCAATCAGAAACCACTTACAACTCCAGACGATTCAAAGGGGAAACTTCGGCGTGAAGTGCAGCTCGCCTCCAGCCCTCTCCGGCTTTCCTTCCTCCCCTGCAACCCGAGGCGCGGATCTTCCTCACCCACCGCCCTAGTTTTCTCTGGAGCTCGCCGGAGCCCTCTAGGGTGCTAGCGCGTGCTGGGAGGTGCCCTCCAGCCGGGTAATGGGGGGCGGCGAGACACCGTAGGAGTGGCGAGGCGGCGCCTTGGGTGGCACTGCCCCGGGACCCGGCGGAGGGTGCGCGGGGCGGGCGGGTCCCCGCGCCGGCCCCGCCGCTGCAGCAGCTGCGAGCGCGCCACGCCGCCGAGCCTCCTGCAGCAATGGCTCGTCCGTGAAACGCGAGCCGGCTCTGCTGCTGGTAGGAGTGCTTGCATCCTTCGTTTGGGCTTCCCAACTGTCCTGGGCGAAAATGGCTGTCTAGACTAAAATGCGCCAGAAGGGACCAAGCGGTGGATATCGAGCCTGTTAAGCCCAACTCTTCAGCTCAGAGACCTGGAGGAGGAAGAGCCCGGCTCTGAAAAGTGCATCATGAATTCTGGAGTTGCCATGAAATATGGAAGCGACTCCTCGGCCGAGCTGAGTGAGGTAAGAAACAGCTGAGGTCAGGAGCTGGGGTTTCTCGTGCATTTGCTTTTCCACAAACCCCTTCCCCGCCCCGATCTCCCCCGGCTCTACGCCCCGCTCCACCCAGCCCCCTCGTGCTCCCAGTCTGGAGGCAGCGCAATCGAAGATTAATAGATTTTCTGGATCTTGTTTTAACTTGTAGTGCTACTCAGGAAATGACCTGAACTGGCGTGATATTTCAGTCTGAAATCAGTGGCTTAAAAAAGAAACAACCTCTCCCCAAGCCGCCAAGGCGTTTTACTCTCAACAATCTGGACCCCCTGTCCCTTCCCACCCGCGTCCCCCAATTTATAGACATCATTTCTTTTCCTAGTCGGTAAAATACACGGAGATCCCAGCTGAGCTTAAGCCGACGGTAACTAATTTTGTGGGGCTGGGGGTGGTGGTGGTGAGGGGGACGCATTGGATTATTGAAGCTCCCACGTGTGACGCGTTTGGCTGAGTGCAGGCAAGGTGGTCTCTTCCTCAGGCGGAGATGAATGACCCGCGCTGGGGAGGGCTGTGGGGAGGAAGCACATCAAAGCGGCTTAGAACTTTATTTCCTGCCCGGGTCTGGACTCCTGAGTCTTTGAGGCTAGCGCCTTTGCAGTTCCTGGGCTCCCACTGTAACGTATCCACTTGAGTGTTTGAGACCAGCTTTGAAATTAAAGCTGCATCAAACAGTATGCAAATATGTGAGCGGTAAGATGCTCAAAGCCACCTTTTTTGACGACTTTAGGGATGCCTCGGGCACATCCCCCAAAGCTTTGAATACCTGAAGAGTGGTGATGAGAAACCTACAGAACTGGATGCTCAAAAGAGAAAAGCAAGTCTGTGTGATTGGTGTCTCAAGCAGGAGGCTTGGTGGCTGCGGGTTTCCCTCTTAGCACCGTCACTGAGCCATTTATGGGACATAAGTAGTGCAAGTAGTCTGTGCAGCTTGAGGAGGGCTGAGGAGAGGAGAGGGGAAGAGAAGGCCAGTGTGAAAGCAGCTGGGAGGCAGATAGTGGTGATGTCAGGGTACCAGTGCAGGAGAGAAGATGGGGTGTGGGGGGAGGGGTGGTGTTGGGAAGAGATGGGGAGAAGAGGAGATGGGCTGGTATCCAACAGTGAATGGGGTGGACCCTCGCCTGGTGCTCTAAGTGTCATGCTGCTGTGCTGTTCCTGCTCTGGTTTGAAATAACACTCTGAGGCCAAATGAGGTAAAGCGTTTCCTAATCCCCATGGTGGTTCCCCCTGTGATGTAGAAGCCTTGAGAAATGCTGAAAGTGAGAACTTAATTTAAAAATGGGAGGTGAGGAAGGAGGCATGAGGACCTAAGTGACTTCTGCCAATTTTGTATTCAGGGAAAGGTCTCAAAGCTGAACTAGAACCTAGGGCCCTACTCATCTGTAACTAACACTGTTTAAGGAGAAGTCTTTGATGTATCTTTTGAGATCATTTAAAAAACTCAAAACTAAAGACGTATCTCTTGCAGGGTCTTTGCCAGGCCCTTCACATTGTTTCTCTCTGTGCAGCAGCCTTAACTCTTATCACCTGAAGTGTGCTGTTCAGTAACCTTCGTTTAAGATTTAGAATGAGGGTGGCTAGAGCCCTGAGCCAAGAAAGAGGAGGTATGAATTGACTTTAATCGTATTAGCATTAGATGAGCCCAGAGTTTATGACACTCAGGTGCAAGGTAAAACTCTCCATTTTTTGGCCTCGTTTCCATTTCTTAAATAATCCCTATAAAGCTGTGGCCAGATGAAAGAGTTGAGGGTGTTTTGTGGTCCTGTGTTAGCTGGAAAAATAATATTTGAGCATTATAGGATGACATTGTCTTGTCCCTAAGAAAATAAACAAGTTTCTGCTCCAACTATATCCTTTACCAAATTTTCTTTCCTTGTCACTGGTGTCTGTTCATTCTTTTTTTTTTTTTTTTTGCTTTTTTTCGAGCCAGTTCTAGGTTCCATGATTTAGTTGTTCCTCTGACCCTCCCAGTCTTAGTTTCCCTGCAGGTTGAGTAGTTACAGTAATCTGTAAGTTATTTTTACTTTTTGTACATATTTTAAATTAGGGTATGTGTAAAGAGAGAATTTGTAAGGCAAGAAGGTATGTGTGATTCATACCTTATGAACCCTAGGTCTCAGTTCAATTTATCATGAGCAATAGCTTCAGTATTTACCATTTCTGTAGTATCCATAGATCAATATCCACAGATCCAAATACAATTCATTTATATTTTTCACATTAGGTCTTTGGCGTAGAGTTTATTCTTTTTGCTGTAATTTTTCTCTTAAACTTTGGTTTTCCTTTAACACCTTGTGGGACAAAGATGCCATCTCTTTTGATGGCTGACTCCTCCTCCTCACCTGGAAGCACAGAGCTAATAAAAACCTTCAGGGGCCCCTTTAGTACCATGTGTCTGAGTGCCCAGGATACTCACCGTTGTCTGGAGGTCATCATGGGGTCAGATCCAGCCTGATGTTCACCAGACATTTCAGTGCCTGGAAGAACTCTGAAAAGACCCACATTAGCCTGGGTGTCATAAACATGAGTCCTCTCGTTGGTGTTGACTTGTGCACTTACCCCTTCTACAAAGGGTCCTCTAGCCACAGGAGTCATTGACTCTTTGACAATAATGTTGACACTGATTCCATAATATCCTGAACAAGAGGGAGTGTCTTTAATCAATTTCTAGTCGTAATTTGCTGATCCTGTTTGTGAGAGCAGCAAGCTTTGGTCAGCAAGCTTTCGAGGCGTTGACTTCTGCCTATAGTGGCACAGAAATGCTCAGATACAAGGAAGGCAGGAGGAATTTGGGTGTGAGGGAGACAGGATTAGGAGATGGTAGAACTGGTTATTGGGAATGAGGCGTTTTGCCTGTATGAGAACTTTAACATGGAAAACCAGGAAATTCGTGAATGTGTTTCTTTTTGTGTCTTTAGTTTGAACAACAGCCATTTAAGATCCTGCGAGTTGATTACCAGAGATAATAAAATTGCCTCTATCTGTGACCATCAAATGCATTTTTATTTATTTCTTGACCATAGATGGCTTATGTCAAGTCTGAACTCTTTTGAAAGCAATGAATCCCTACCAGTAACAATAGAAATGCAAAAGGAAAATTTTAGAAACATGAATTGGCAGCTTGTTCTTTTTTTCTTGGGTATAGCTGTCCCTATCAAAGATTCAAAGGATTTTTTTTAAAAAATGAGGTTAAAGAAGGACTTTAACATCAGCCAAATCAAAGGTACTCAAAAAATTAAATGTTTGACTTTCAGCCTTCCTCCCCCGTGATCAAGAAGCTGAATGGCCACACTTTCAGCAGCACTAAATAATAAAGATCCTAGGGAAGTTTCTGGTTTCTTCCTCATGGTCTTGAGTTTTAAGTCAGCAGTTAGCTCCGTTTGTCTCAGTAAAACTTGTGGGGCCAGTATATAGTTTTAACTGTCACTGATACATCTCTTGGCTCTTAGAATAATTCATACTTTAGCAGGAAGATATCTTAAGGTTTAGCAAGATCAGAGTAAAACTTGAATTTACTCATCCTTGCAGAATAGCTTTCTGCTTGATCTGCTTGCCTGCTTGACAGCTGCCTATTTATCTAGGGAAATAAAAATTTATTTTTGAAAATGTGTCCTTTCTTGGCAATCATTAAAACCTCTGGGGATGAAAGAGTTTTCTTTTTTTATTCAAAGAATTTCTCCAAAGCAATCAACTTATGTTCCTTGCCTTTTAATCATTATTTAAACAATGAACAGGCAAAATTCTCCATCGCCATTTACTTTAAAACATTGGTTGCACCTGGAAATCATGTTTCCCCTACTCTCTCCCTATCTCTTCATTCAAAGCCTTGGTTATCAGATCACTCCACTTCCGAAGAGGCAACTCTCCATGCTTTCACCGTTCACTTGTTAGGTGACTCCTGAAACCCATCTTCATTGATGCGCTAATTAAGAAGTAGGATTGTATAGAAGAAAGTTGTTCTCTGCATAGATTATCTTGGGTGACTATCTTTAAGTGGCCATCTTACAGATACACGTATTCTTCGTCATCAAATTAATTATAAAATATCAGAGTTGGGAGGGGCCTGCCTGCAAGATCTTGTGGTATTTCCACACCCCATTTTGTTTCTTTATACTGCTGTCTTTAGAAAATCACACTTCATCGTAATGAGTTGTTTAGTGTCTGTCTTAGCCACAGCTCATAAGCACAAGAAGAGCTGCGTCAAGACCTGGTGCAGAGTCGGGCACATTGTAGGTGTCCTGCCGATGTGTGAATGAGTGAACACCTTGCTGCTCTCTCCCTTTTCCTTTTTTATAAATACCATGTAGAGTTTGAAGAGCTCAAGTGATTGGTTTGAGGTTTTTTATTTTTGGGTTGTCCATGGCTGTGTAACAAACTGTTCCAGAATTTAAGGCTCAAAGTAGTCTTACTTGCTCATGGTTTTGCAATTTGGGCAGAGTTCAGGGGGAAAGACTTGTGTCTGTGACTGGAGCAAGAGGATCCACTTCCGAGATGGCTCAGTCGAGTGGCAGGCAAACTAGTGCTGCCTGTGAGCGGGGAGATCAGCTCAGTGCGCTTCCACGTGGGCCTCCTTATGCGGCAGCTTGGGCATGGCAGCTGGGTTCCAAGAAGAAGGAGGTATGAGCTCTCTTAAAGTTCTCTTTTAAGTCTCTTAAAATATAGGCCCGAGATTGGCACCGGGGTCACTTTTATGTGTTCTGTTGGTCACAACAGCTGTATGCACAGCCCAGATTCAAAGGGTTAAAGGAATAGATCCCACCTCTCCAAGAAGGGTGTGGTAAAGAATTTGCAGCCATTTTCAATCCACTGCAAAGGCCAAAAAACGACAGACCCTTGTCTAAAACCCTGGTCTCTTAATTCCCAATGCTTGACGAGTTTTTTTTGGTTATGTTTTGTTGTTAGCTGTTCATTCAGTGGTTTGTAATCGTAACATTTTCTAAGCATTTCCCAGATATTGACAGGCTTGATTGTCAAAAACCCTGTGAGATACGCTCTATTATACCCATGTTACAGATACAGAAATTAAGGCATAAAGAGGTGAAAAAATTTCCCAAGACTACACAGACTGTGAAGGGTGGAGTCATGATTTGTGCCCAGGTAGTCTTTCTCCAGAGCTCCACTATTTGTGCACTATTGTCTTTCATTAGCTTCTGTTACTGTGCTCAGCTTTTGATCACGTGTTCCTAGGAGGGAGTATTCTATTTAATAAGCCTGTTTAACTTGATTTGTATTGTAATCCCTATGCAATACCCAGTGAATGTTTTTGATACACATGAAATGAATATGATTAGAGTAAAGGGATATAGTCACTGGCATTGCCTCCAAGTGGCTGAGGAATTCTAGGCATTGATTTTCCAGAGCCCTAAATGCAGATCTATCAAGATAAGGAATGGTGTGATCCTCTTCAGTGGGGCTGGGTGGGGGGTGACAAGGGGGATGGGATACCACAACCTCTGTCCCACTGCCAGTGCATTCAGAGGCATCTGAGGGATTGCTGTTACAATATTTAAGGTGCCAGAAAGAGAAGAATAAAGCTTCCTCTGTCACAATAATTGGAGCTCTCCCACCTGCAGGCAAGGCTCTAGGTTCCTACTATAGTTAGCTAAATCACCATGGGGCTGCAGATGCTGGGGCTGGAGAAGAAAGCCCAGGAACCCAGCGAAGTTGGGGCCAAGGCTGTGTGACAGGCACTGGCAGCCAGGTCCTCAGGAAGCATGTGCTGAATGTGGCATTGAGGTCAAGAGTCAAACCCAGTGGACAAGGTGACACAGCAAGCCACAGAGATGGTTCCTGTGGCTAGAACCAGGTGGAAGTCAAAGTAACAAGAGGAAATGTGATATGAGAGGTGAAGGTTAGTCAGAGATCAGGTAAATGATCAGGAACTGAGATGGCCACAGACCTGAAGGCAGAGAAAGAACATTCTGAAGAATTGCTTTGTCCAGCTGGGACACTTTTAGATCCCTAGACTTCTCATCTTAAGGAAGTGCCGTACGGGACTGTTGGTACCAGATTTGAGGTGCGGGAAGCTTGGGTGAGTGGGCACACTTATCTAGAGTAAGGAAAGTCATGGTGATGCTCAGGTCATAAAGTCAGGGGTGCTGTTCTAATAGCCCCCTCAAGCTGATGTGCCAATACAAGTCACAAGGAAGGTTCCCTCAGGTGGGATTGCAATTGGAAGATCAAACCTACATTTATAGCAAAATTAAGAAGTTGTCGATGTACAGAGATTTCTTTTTTTTTTTTTTTTGAGACAGAGTCTTTCTCTATTGCCCGGGCTACAGTGCCGTGGCGCCAGCCTAGCTCACAGCAACCTCAGACTCCTGGGCTCAAGCGATCCTTCTGCCTCAGCCTCCCAAGTAGCTGGGACTACAGGCATGCACCACCATGCCCGGCTAATTTTTTATATATATATATTATATTTTTAGTTGTCCAGATCATTTCTTTCTATTTTTTTTTTTAGTAGAGACGGGGTCTCGCTCTTGCTCAGGCTGGTCTCGAACTCCTGACCTTGAGCGATCCATCCGCCTTGGCCTCCCAGAGTGATAGGATTACAGGTGTGAGCCACCGTGCCCAGCCCAGAGATTTCAAATTTAGTTTTTGATCTAAGGAAACAAATTTCAGAAAACCAGGATTATATTTTAAGTAATGCGAGATTCTGGGAGAAGGGGTTACGTTGGCAAGACTGCAGAATTAGACAAGCCAGAAAAGACTCTGAAAATTGATAGCTATGAGTCAGGACGTGGATTATTTACATTGGTGAGGGGGTGTCATAGGAGAGATAAATATACGTAATTCTTTTCTTGAACCCTCCACCTCATACCTACCCAGATTCCTAGCAGCGGTATCTTTTCACTCTTGGAATGAAAAAAACAAACAAGTAACCTGGATTACACAGATAAACAAAAGTTCAATTTATAGAGTAAATATTTACTGGGACCACAGAGCTACCCTGTCTTTCTAGCAAATGTCCTTTTTTTCTCGTTGAGTAAAAACAGCCTAAATCAGTACACAGAGGCAAGAGGATACCTTTTGGAAGGTTTGCATTACCATGGGAGTGACTGAGGTTGTAAAACACTTTATGTATGTGAATCTTTCAAGATATTTCTGCAATTCAGCAAAGAAGTTGAACCTTGAGATAGTCTTTTAAGAAAAAAATTCAAAATTAGCAGCTCTTGATTCTACTTGCCATACAAAAAGCTGTAGGTTGAGTTTGTTAACTTTGTAAATAAGCAATAAAAGCTCGTTGGGCTGGGAAATTTGTAGGTGGAAGTTACTGGATGCTTTGGCTAGTGGAATATTTTGAGGCAGATCCTTTGTCATGAGATTTGATCAGTTCTTGGATCACATGATGGGACATAGGAGGCCAGAGATGGGAATGCATCTTAAACCAAAAGCTTACTGTTTGATTACTTGAGAACGAAAAGTTTCATAAAACGTCAGTGTGTGCACGCGTGTCAGTTCACTCCAGCTGGGGTTGTGAGAAATACTGAAGCAGTTGTCAAGGGAAGAATGCCAACACGGGAAAAGATTGCCTTGCAATTAGAAAAGCAATGGAGTTCTCTGGTTGGTTACATGGTAAGAGTGGGAGTAATTGCTTGTCCTTGTTTTCCTGCGGGTTGTGCGAACTTGTCCGTAGACTACACAGCACATTGGACTCCTCCTCATTCTGTCCCAGCGCCTCCCAGCTTCTCCAGGTGAATTGTTCCTTCCCTCACCTGTGTTGAGAACATGTACTGTGGTTACCCATGTATAAGTCTGCCTCCCTGGGGAGACCATGAGATCTTTGAAGGCAGGAGCAAAGTAAAACCGATTACCAGTGCCACGCCAACATGTGACAGAGTAGGGCGTCAAC
>CAUYSK010052791.1:0-25732 GCA_963575035.1 Avahi laniger
TTGGAGATATCTCCGTGTGATGGATAAACTGTCTCTCTGGGCACCCATGGGTTCGGAGTGAGAAGGAGAGAATGGAGTATTATGGCGTCTGCCG
Source organism: Avahi laniger (assembly GCA_963575035.1). Lineage (NCBI taxonomy): Eukaryota > Metazoa > Chordata > Mammalia > Primates > Indriidae > Avahi > Avahi laniger. Next base: position 95 of record CAUYSK010052791.1, read on the forward strand.
ATAGGCTCGGGTCTGCGCCCGGGGAGGTGCCCCGAGGGGGCTGGGAGCCCGGCGCTGAGTCCGCAAGAGGCCACTGCTCACTGGTGGCAGCCGTCTCTGGGCTGGTGTCGGCAGGTCTCTCCAGCCGCTCAGGAGCCACCAGGAGTCCAAGATGCGAGGGAGGGGGATGTTAACCGCTCCACCTGCCCTTGTCGCTGGTCACCAAGCCTCTCGGTACCTTTCTCCTTCCTGTTCTCCTCCACAACGTCTTTCCGTCGAGTCTCTTGTAGTTTCAGGCACCATTCCTTCAGATCTTCACCCGATATATGTTTCTCTGCTAGCTTATTTTTTTCTCTTTCTTCTAAAATTCATCTTTTTTGCAGAGACACTCTGACTGGCGGCTTTTGTCGTCTGCCATCTTGGCCCATTTTTATTCTTAATTGCAATCTTGCTTCCATGGGACTGTGCATCACATTCTAAATTCATCTTTCTATTATAATTTATTAATGGTACAAACTAAATATTTGAATTAGGACATAGGTTTGATTTATAGATATAGGAAAAATAAATTGTTCTGATTTTCTGACGTAGATCCTTTTGATTACTATAGAGACAATAAAAAATTTCTATCATTGCTTTGGAAAATTGTATAAACTACTTTATGGTGTTGTCTCTTTGTTTATGCATCTGTCTCATGACTACTTTTCCTTGGCTTTTGTTGCTCTGAACATATTTTTCCTCAAGAGTACTTATTACAAATAATTGTCTTCAATAATGACCGTTCAATTTTGAAGTCCCTAAGGATAAGAGGCAGTTTAGTCTTTACCACTTACCTGTGATGTGACTTGCTAGCTTTGTGGGGGAGACAAGGAAATAAATAAGTAAACCATTACAATAGATAAAGTTAAATGCTCTATGAGAGACACAGTGAAAGGTAAAAATGAAGCACTGAGAAAGATACTACAGGTTTGTCATAATATTGTGAAAAAGAGGGAAATTTGGAGGAGAAAATAAGGGTAGAAGTAGACATATGGGTCCTAGCAAGCCCTCACAGAGACAGTGACCCTTGGGCCACTTTCTTCAAGTGTCTGGTATTTATGATAGGGGTTGGAAGAGGTAGCATGCCATCATAGATAAAAGGAATGGTATCAGTATGAGCTATGGACATACAGTAACAACTGCAATTTGTAGTGACAACTTGGAATAGCTGATGTGGGCAATGCTCTGGAGCTAAACTGAGCTATATAACATAAAAGTATAGTCAAGTGGCCTTATGGTATCATCATTTTGGCCTGCTTACAGACTTGTAATATAAGTTGGAACAAAAAATAACGAAGATTGGACTAGATGACCTATACGGTCTCATCAAAAAGCTGCAGTGGCCCTGAGAATTTTCTTCAGATTGGGTGTTTTTCAGTTCCAGAATAAGTCCCAGTGTCTGAAATGCTGGGGGTGGGGGTAGGAGCAGAGTTGTGCTCAGGCAATAGGCTGGAAAGAGCAGGTCCTGAGTTCTGATCCTAGATCTTAATTAGATTTCTTGGGTAATCACTTCTGGTATTCTTTTTTTTTTTTTTTTAATAATGGCATTGAAGGATCATCTCTTAGCTTAATTCATTCATTCATCAACCATGTATTTACTGAACACATACTAGTTGCCTAGAACTTTCTTTGATTTCTTTAGATGCAGGAGAAATAAAGCTCAGCTTATGTTAATATAACTACAGTTGGAATATCCCCCTCCAGAGCTGAGGATGGAAATACAGCCTGGAAAGGGTAATTTGCAGGAAGCCATGCCATAAGAACATTTAAATTCTGAAACTAGTTCAGGTTTGTGGAATTCCAAAGACCAAGATGATGATGATAACTTTTGTTGACTTCTTACTATATGCCAGGCACTGTAATAAATACTGCATATGCTCATTTAATAGTTACAATAACCCTTTGGGGTATTATTATCATTTTTTTTTTCATTTTGCAGATGAGGAAGATGAGACTGAAATGAGGTAAGCGAGTTACCTAAGGCCACACAGCTAGTAAAGGGGTGAGCTAGTAAAGTAAGGTTTGTCTGACTTCAAATTGTATTCTAAAACAGTGATTGCCAAGCCTGGCTGTATGTCCTTAAGGCTCTACGCCAGACCTAAGGAGTCAGAATTTCGGAAAGTACAACAAAAATATGTTTATTTTAAAAAAGCTCATCAGGTAATTTCCATATGCAGTCAGATTTGGGAAGCCCCTGTAAAGATTTATATAAAATGACAAGAAAACATTTTAGTTGTGTAAAACTATAAGCAACTGAAAGAGTAAGACAGTATTATGTTTTGGAGAGAGCACTGGACAAGATGTCTGAATTCGTATGTCTGTTCCTGGGGGGTCATGTGTCCTTAGGGAAATGAGAGAGCGTGAAAAGGAAACCTGGGTTCCCGGCCTTGCTTCTTTAAAAACTGGCAGTGTATGTAGAGGCAAAAAGAAGGTTGGACTGGATGGCTTGTAAGGCCTCATGAAAAAGCTACATAGGGCCTTCAAAGTAATCTGTGTCCTGTGACAAAAGCGTGAAGGAATTAGATATTATATAGACTTCATTTGGTTTGATTAAAAAAATTTCTTTGGAGAAGAGTCAATAAAATTGACCTTAATGAGTACAAATTTGCATACTTTTTAGACAAACACAAATGCCAAATCAGAATATGAAAACATTTTTAAGCCTCTAAGGTTATTTTTATTTTATATTTTTTTCCTGGAAATGGCCACTTGTTGATCCACCAAGAGGAAGGTAGTTCCTCAAACTTATTATTAATACCTCTCTGGCCTTTTAAAATCCCTTTGAACAAGAGTTTTGTTTAGATGTTTACATGTAGAATATAATATTGCATTCCCCCGAATTGTCGAGAAAATTCGCAGTTGAGAGTCAAGTGTTCATTTGAAAGTTAATTTACCAGAAAAGGTAGTTTGCAAGTCCTCTCTAGAATCAGGTGTTTCATGGGATTTGTTACAATTTAATAGCTTTGTCAAGAACTCTGATGAAGATGTGGAAAACATGAATGTAAAATTTTCAGCTGAGGAACAGTTGAGAGGGAAAAATACCAGAATACAGGATTCACAAACAATATAATGAGCTGAAGTTGATAAATAGTTGCATTTATCTATCTGTTCTCACCCACCCCCATTTTTTCTTATTAGTATAGGATAGAGGGATCAATGCTTGATAGGAACTCATGTCAAAAAAACCAATACACTTTAAGCTTAAGATAAGCCATTATGTGACATAATTACCCTACAGTGTAACATAGTCTTAAAATTAGCAGGTGGCATCCATAATGAGATGGTGATCTTCAGTACTGCTCTGGGCAATTAGCCTATGCCAGGAAAGTGTTGAATATTGGCGCATTGGGAAAGGTCCCTGAGATGATGAGGAAGTCTTAAAATTATATTATGAATTTTAGAGATAACTAGTTGTATTTAGCATGGAGAAAGCAAGATTGGTCTAGGAAATCATACCACTTTATCTTCAGTTTTTGAATATATGTCTTATGAAAATTATTACCCAGAGAAGCTGTGTGGGTAGAAGTTACAGAGACACAGATTTCATCTTAGTGTAAGACAACAAAATAGAAGAATTTAAACAGAGAGTAGGTTACCTTTCGTTAGGGGCTGTCAGAGAAGAGGTTTAGACACTATGTGGAAGGTAGGATGTGGGCTAGGCCCTTTCCGTTTTCCTATTTTAGAATTATAAGTTTTAGTAAAGCATTTAGCAAAATAAATTTACTGATAAGTAAAATATTTAGTTAAAACTGAATCCCTTTTATATGTAAGTCTCAGATATAATTAGCTTAAAATGTAATCCTTGTCTCTAACAAAATTTTACTCTTATAATGATTAACTACACAAAGTAATGTAATTGCCAAAATTGCTTCCATTTAATCTGTTCTCCACTCTTCAATGGGAATAATCATTACCGAATATGAATCACTTCCCTGCTTAAAATGCAATCACTTTGTACTATGTTTGTTTCCTCACAAAATGCATATGTTAAAATCCTAATGTTTCAGGTAATGGTACTAGGAGGTAGGGCCTTTGGGTGATTAGGTGATTAGGTCATGAGGGTGGCGCCCTCATGAGTGGGATTGGTGCCTTTATAGAATAAGCCTCAAACACTCACACTGGTTCACTTGACCAGCCTAAAAAAAGAAAAGAGGTCGCAGAGAGCTAGTGAGCACCTGTGAGGACACAGGGAGAATGCACTGTCTATGAGGAAGTAGGCCCTAACCAGACACAGAATCTGCCATGACCTTAGACTTTTCTGGTCTCAAAAACTATGAGAAATAAATGTTTGTTGTTTGTAAGCCACCAATTTATTGTATTTTGTTACAGCATCCCAAACAGACTAAGAGATTCTGCATCAATTTACTTATTTTTTTCTTAGAGATAGGGTTTTACTGTGTTGCCCATGGGCTCAAGAGATCCTCCTGCCTAATTCTCCCTAATAGCTGGGACTACAGGCATGTGCCAGTGTTCCCAGCTTATTTGAGAGTAAAGGCACATTCTTAACATAACACAAAGTCCAGCAAGTTCTGCCCCTACTTGCTTCTCCAGCTTTATGTTTCATCATCCTTCATTTCCAATCCAACCTTATTGGCTTACTATTAATTTATTGTATATACATCATATTTACATTTGCCACATATTATTTCTCATGCTGGTTTTTTCCTGCGTGGATATCTTTCTCATTCCTAGATGACTTATGCTCTCACTCTCCAGATCTGTGTTCACTTTTCACTTAATCAAGGCAGCTTTTACTGATCTTCCCATTTAGATCCAATTTCATCTTACACAGGTTCATACTCTATTTCTCATTCGCAGCATTTATCATTGTTAGAATTTATATTTGCTGATGAAGCTGTTTGATTAATATGTTTCTTCTACCAAAACATAAGCATTCTGAGGGAAAGGGAATTTTCTGCTTTTAGTTCACTGTCAAACTCCTGGTGCCCTGCAATGTGGGCATGCCACAATAAATATGTGTTGAATGAATAATGTAGTGGAGCAGACAGCATTTACTTTAAAAGTACATAAGAGAATGTTTAGAAAAAGGATATGATACAATGACCTAAGGCAATAAGTTACTTTTATATAGTGCTTGCCTTTCTAAGACTGTTTTTATTTTCACAAAAGCTCTAAGAACTAGGATTATTGTATTATATTTGGGCTGATGAAGGCCCTCTTCCTTTCAGACAGCTGCCTTCTTGCTGAATTCCAGCATGATGGGGAGAAAGAGAGAATACTCTGGTCTCTTTCTCTTCTTATAAGGGCACTAAGCCTTATCATGGAGAATCCATCCTCATGAAATCATTTTGGTGTAGGTTTAGACCTAATTTTGTAGCAAATACCATCACAATGGGGACTAGGAATCAATAAATGCATTTTGGAGAGAAACAACATTCAGTTTATAAGAAGGACTAAGCTATGTTTTATGTATACCTCCTCATTTAAAATGTATTTATAGTTTTAAAAAATACATAGGGAATCCTCAGGTGTGTTTTAGAGACCTTGACGAGTGAGACTTGAAATGTGAAAATAACACTGACATCTAGTGACAACTAACCTGATGAAATTAAAAAGCTCTAGAGTAGTAAGGGTAAAACAAATCATTCACATGGTGTGGTCCATACATAAAGATTAGGGCAGTCATTTCTTTTTAGTAAATATTTGAGGTAGTTGATGCTTATGAAGCTCATGGATTAATAATGATTAAATACAAGAAATATGCTTAGCTATTGGAATATTACCCATTATTATTGTAACTACATAAAATCACTTACAATTGTGCCACTTGAAAATGGATCCATCTCCATTTTCCTTACTCTCTCCACTGCTTCTGAGTGAGGAAATTTTGTACTTTGATTAACTTACTAAAAGGAATTTTTCTTCTTAAAGAAGTGGGGAGGAGTAAAAACCTACTTAACAGGTCTAATGAACATTATTATGGTGATGGGAATATTAACAGCCCTGACTCAAACATTATAAAACCTATCCATGTAACAAAAACATTTGTTAGTTTAATATTTTGAAATAAAAAATCAATATCAAAGAAGAACTAAATATATTCAAGAGCAAACATATATGAGGAAGTAAGTCCTTGGTAAAATTTCCAGTTGGGTTTTGCAGCATTGTAAGGAGGGAGTGGAATGCCAAAATAAACTCTATCTATCCCTAGGGGACACTTAAAGCTACTTTGAATTAAATTACTGTGTGATTTAATGTAAACATGAAATCAAAACACAGACATGCGATAAATAGTTAGAAAATGAAGATGTATAAAGCATTAAAACTCAAAGGCAATGTGGATAATTCATTTGTATTTCTTAAGTCCTGAAATTTTGTGATAGCTTTTAGCTGATATATTTTAAATGAATTATTGTCCTGGAACATTAAAATTGTAGGTAAAATTGTTATCTACAATCCCTTGAGCTAAATTTTTTTCATCATATGCAAATGCCAGATTAAAAGAGATAACAATTATTCTGTTCCTGTGGAGGCCTAGATAAACAACAAAAACCCATCATTCTCAAATGTAATAACTTTGCTGATTGAGGTAAGAAAATTATATTTAATGCTTTTTTTTTTAGATAGTCCAGAGAGGATTACATCTATTTGTCCACTTACTGATATATTCATTGAAATGTATCCTTAAGATGTTCTAACTCATGATGTAGAAGTAGCCTAACTTGACATATTAATTACTTTTTATATCAGTCAATGAAAATTATTGCTTTCTCGACAAACACTACTTATTATCCTGTCTCTCCATTAGGACCAATATTTCATATGCTGACAATAAACACTGCATAACAGAGTTGATATTTTGCCAAGAGTTAAGTCGAAAATCTCAGGGACATGAAAAAATTCAAAATAAGAAAAACATCTGCCTTTTGTGTATTTCCTAGTTAATATCCTTAAAATCAAATTGTTTTGTGCTTACTTCAGGACAAATATACAGCTATGACCCCATCTCTTGCTTTCTTGTTACATACTATTTATATAAAGAATGTGGATAGTACAAGACAATAGCGGATGACAATCTAGTAAGAGTATGATTTAAAATTAGTTGCCAAAAAGTATTGCATCAATACCAAAGGGGACTCATTCTTTAAAAAATATGCTGTATAAAGTGGTTATGATTACCTTGTATGAAGCACAGCTGATCTGGGGTGTAGAATTTAGTGGTGACCCAGAAAATAGTGTTTCTATTCTTATTAATAATAGCATTTATTGAATTATTGCCATATGACAAGCATTGAATTAATCACTTTACATACATAATTTCTTCTATGTTTTTATTTTAAATGGACAGAATGTAATTATTAATAGCCCATAATTCCTAAGCTAGTTTATTGATTTAGGCATGACCCTTCTTTATTTATTTATATAACTAATTATTATATAATGAATATCCATGGATGCACCTAGAATTAGAACATTACGAACAATTTACATCTATATATTTGCTCCTCCCTTATCTTATACCTGTCTCTTCCTCCCCAATCCTGCAAGAATTACCACTATTTTGAATATTGGGTTCCTTATTTTTCTGGCACTGAAATAAATAGTTTTATCTCATATATATATACATATTTTAGCATATTGCTTGTTTTGGTTGATTTCGAGCTTTTTATGTCTTGCAAAATCCTCACCTAAGCTAATGTGTAAAAGACATTATTCTATTAAAAGTTTTGAATTTTGCTTTTGATATCTATGTCCTTAACCATTCAGGAGCTAATGTTTTTGGATGGTTTGAAACAGAGATGTAATCTGATTTTTTCCCATATGTATAACCAATTTTTCCCTTCATTGAACAGACACTTCTTTCCCTAGTAATCTGCCATTCCATTTCTATTACCTATCATAGTTCAATGCATTTGTAGTTCCATTTTGGGGTCTCTGTTTTGTTCCTTTGGTCAGTTTATCTATCTATACATATTCTAAATTACTATGACTTATGTTAAGTCCTGTTATGTGAAGGTCAAATTCCTTCTCTTTCTCTTTGAATGTTTAAGTTTGTTTTTACTGTCTTGCTCTTCTGCCTACATTTTGAAGTCAGCTTGCCAAATTTTATGGAAAAAACTTATTGGGGTTTTGATTGGAGATACATTGAGTTTATAAATCAATTTTGAGAGATTGTTATCTTCACAATATTTAAAATTCTATATAAAATATGATACTTCAGACATCTACCTAAGCCTTCTCTTAGATTTCTTTAGTTCTTTTTTTATATACAAACTTTACACTTCTTTTGTTAGATTTATTACTAGATAATTTACAATTTTTATTGCTTGCATATAATAAAATCTTTTACATTTTATTTTTAAAAAATTTGTTGTGTTATATAGCAATACAGTTAGCTTTTTTATATTGACTATATATCCTGCCACTGCAGTATGCCCTCCTGTGATTTATATTAATTTGTTTATAGGGTGTTTGGATTTTCTGTGCTCTTATCCTTATCTTTTTCTATTTTATTTGGGCGAATCTAGTGGTGTTATTCTCTTTTAGATGAAAATCTTGGCTCAGTAGTATTTAGATTTTCCTTTTTAATAATATTAGTTCATAATTCTCAAAATTGCTAGTTTTAAAATTACTGAAGTCATGAGTTTTAAATTATTTTTATATATGCATTGTTGCAGAAAATAATTTGTATGACATATATTTTGAAATATATTGGTAATAATTTTATGTCCCATTATTTAGATAAATTTTATAACTAGACTATGGGCATATAGCTAATAAATGACATGGTTAGACATCTCATAAAAAAGACCTGTCTGACCCAGTGTGCTGCAGTGACTTAGAATGAAAGTATGTATTCCATACTGTCTTTATGGCATGAGTCTTTGATTGTGAGACCTGAAATTTCTAATAATACTTGATGAAAGTTGAGCTCCATTTCAGTGCATTAGTTTTCTATTGCTGCCTTAACACATTACGTATAAATGTAATGTGTTTTATGCCACAGATATAGTGGCTTAAAACTACACAAATCTATTATCTCACAACTTTGTAGGTCAGAAGTCTAGGGGCTCAGCTAATTTCCTTTTTTTTCCCCCCATGATTGCCCCAATTTTTTTTTTTAATTTAAAAATATTAAGGGGGTAGAAATGTTTTTGTCATATGGCTTGGGTCATTCTAAGTCACTGCAGCACACTGGAGTCAGACAGGTCTTTTTTATGAGATGTCTAACCATGTCATTTATTAGCTATATGCCCATAGTCTAGTTATAAAATTTATCTAAATAATGGGACATAAAATTATTACCAATATATTTCAAAATACATGTCATACAAATTATTTTCTGCAACAATGCATATATAAAAATAATTTATAAGTGTCCCCATCACCCAAATAGTGTTCATTGTACCTGTTAGGTGGGTTTCTCCCCCTCTCCTCCCCAGTCCCCCCTACTTGATTTCCAATGGTTTTTACTTTCCTTTGTGCACTTGTGTGCCCATCAGTTAGTTCCAATTTATTAGAGAGTACACGTGATGTTTGTTTTTCCATTTTTGAGATATTTCACTTAGGATAACGGTCTCCAGTTCCTTTCAAATTGCTGTAAAAGGCATTAATTCATCCTTTTCTGTGGCTGAGTAGCACTCCGTGGTATACATACACCACATTTTTTTAATCCACTCATGAATTCATGGGCACTTGGGTTGATAGCAGATCTTTGCAATTGTGAATTGTGCTGCAGTAAACATTCGAGTGAAGATGTCTTTTTGATAAAACAGCTTCTTTTCCTTTGGGTAGGTACCCAGTAGTGGAATTGCAGGATTGAATGGAAGGTCTACTTTTAGTTCTTTGAGAAATCTCTATACTGTTTTCCATAGGGGTTGTACTAATTTGCATTCCCATCCACAGCATTCCTTTCTTTGTGCATCCATTCCAGCATCTATTGTTTTTGGACTTTTTAATAAAAGCCATTCTAACAGGAGAAAGGTGATATTGCATTATAATTTTAATTTGCATTTCCCTGATGATTAGTGATGTCAAGCATTTTTTCATATGTATCTTGGCCATTTGTCTGTTTTCTCTTGAAAAGTGCTGTTCATGTCTTTTGCCCACTTTTTAATGGGGTTGTTTGTTTTTTTCTTGCTGATTTGTTTGAGCTCTTTGTAGATTCTGGATATTAACTCTTTATCAGATGTGTAGACTGTGAATATTTTCCAATTCTGTAGGTTGTCTATTTGTTCTATTGATTATTTTCTTAGCTGTGCAGAAGCTCTCTAATTTAATCAAGTCCAATTATTTATTTTTGTTATTGCTGTAATTGCTATTGGGGTCTTAGTCATAAATTCTTTGCCTGGGCCTGTATCTAGAAGAGTTTTCCTACATTTTCTTCTAGAATTCTTGTGGTTTCATGCCTTACATTTAAATCTTTTATCCATCTTGAATTAATATTCATGAGTGGTGAGAGATAGGGGTCCTGTTTCATTCTTCTACATGTGGCTTTCCAATTTTCCCAGCACCATTTATTGAATAGGGCTTCTTTTTCTCAGTGTATGTTGTCTGCTTTGTCAAAGATCAGTTGGCTGTAGGTAGATGTTTTTATATCTGGGTTCTCTATTCTGTTTCATTGTTCTATGTCTCTGTTTTTGTACCAGTACTATGCTGTTTTAGTTACTATAGCCTTGTGGTATAGTTTGAAGTCTGGTCATGTGGTACCTCAAGCTTTGTTCTTTTTGCTTAGGAGGGCTTTAGTTATTCAGGTTCTTTTCTGTTTCCAAATGAAGCATAGAATTATTTTTTCTAGGTCTGTGAAATATGCTGTTGGTATTTCGATGGGGATTGCATTGACTCTTTAAATCACTTTGGGTATTATGTACATTTAACAATGTTTATTTTACCAATCTCTGAGCATGATATGTTTTCCCATTTGTTTGTGTCATCTGCGATTTGTTTCCTCAGCGTTTTGTAGTTCTCCTTGTAGAGATCGTTTATCTCCTTAGTTAAATATATTCCTAGGTATTTTATTCTCTTTGTAGCTATTGTGAATGGTATTGAGTCTTTGATTTAACTCTCAGCTTGATCGTTATTGGTATATAGAAATGCTACTGATTTGTGTACATTGATTTTATAACCTGAGACTTTGCTGAGTTTATTTATCAATTCCAGAACTTTCTTGGTGGAGTCTTTGGGGTTTTCTAGATACAAGATCATATTGTCTAGCTCTTTAGTGACTTTTTATTAATTTCCTGAAATATTTTTTTGGCTTCTTTTCATTAGTTTTCAACTTTCTCTTCAATTCCATTCATCTTATTTGCCACCCATATTCTGAATTCCATTTTTGTCATTTTGGTGATTTCCTTGTAGTTGGAGTTCACTACTATAGTTCCATTTTGATCCTTGAGAGTATAGAACTGTTTTATTTTTTCATGTTGTCAGGGTTCTTTTGCTGGTTTCTTCTCATCTGAAACCTCTTTTCTCAACAAGTTTGCAGGACACCTATTCTTTGCTGAAAACTCTCCTGCTTAATTAGAAGAAGGAGAATTCCCTCTATGGCGCCTTTTTTTCTCTACTCTAGAACGGTGATGTGGCAGGAGAGGGTTATGTGTACTAGAAGCCTGTAATGTAGCTGTTCTGATTTTTCCTGTTCACTTGTAATTTCCCCTGTTTAAGCCTGTGCTAGATGATCTTTGTGCTGGGTGTTGAGTTGTTCACCAAATAGTTGTAGGCAGTTCAAGTTGTGAGCTGAGCAAAACCCCTCATGGAGGCTGGCATTGTGGGGATTGCTCTGCCCGGGGTCTCCCCATATAGGTGACAGGGCAGTTGGGCAAGGCTTTCTAGGCAGTGGTCATGTGTGCCTGGGCTGTTGGCATTTGCTTAAACTACGTCCGGTTCCAGTGTACTGGTGGCTTGAGGCTGGAGGGTCCCTGGTAGGGCGTTGGACCTTGGAGCAGTTCTGCCACCCTGCAACAGTGGTGGAGGCTTAGGGGTGGGGTCTTGGTGTTCAGGTGCAAGGAATCTCAGGAGCAGTGTCCCTGGCTTGGAAGAAGCTCTGGAGCCACAGGGACAGAGCCTCAGGCTCCAGCATGAGAGCCTCAGAGCTGGGATTGGAAAGGAGCCAGAAGCAGGGCCCTGTGGGCCTCAGGCTGATCCAACCTGGAGGGCACAGTCAGAGCCAAGCAGGGAACGGTCTGTTTCAAAGGTTTGGGTACCTCATGGATGCCAGGTTACGCATGTGGAGGTCAATTCCAGTGGCCCAGGGACCGTGGAGTTCTTCCCGCATCCCCAGGACTTGATGAAGCAGTCACCCATAGCCTCCCAGGTTGGATCCTGCAGCGGCCCAGTCAGCTTCCGTGCTCAGATCCCGTTGCACTGTAGGGGATGGAAGTGTGGCTTCCAGTCATGGGGAATGGCTCAGGGGAGCCTCTGCTTAGTCTGCTTCCTCCCCAGCATGCTGGGGGTGATGTGAAGGCCACCACCGCAAAGCTGAGTCTTGTGCTGACCTGGCACCGTGCACCTGAGAGCACAGATGGCTGCAGCTGCAGAAACCTGGGATTGGCTGCTGTCTGATCACCACTGCACCTGTTGTCCAATGCAATGACTCCACACAGACTCTCAGTCCGTCCAGGCAGAAGCCTGTGGCAGTGGGAAACGGCTGTCTCAGGATTCTCCACAGTGCCTGCGGGATGAGCATGGTGCCCCAGGACTCTATCCTCCTATTCGTCCCCATGTGTAGATGTCTTCTTTGGTCTTGTCGAATGTATCACCGTCACCTTCTTTTTCACACTGAGTGTCCTGTGTTGCTTCCCTGTGATTTCACAATGTTTCTTTTAAGAAGAGCTATCTGTAGGTAGGCATCTGCCTGCAATCTACACTTCTTTCCTTGAGAGTGGCGTGCTTGCAGGCTGCTTCTAGTCCACCATCTTTTCAAAACTAGCTGATTTCTTTACTCTGAATCTCACAAGGTTGAAATGAAGCTGTACACCAGCTAGGCTTTCCTTGATAGGCTCTGGGAAGAAGCAGCATCTAAGATTACTTGGGTTATTGGCAGAGGACACTTCCTTGTAAATATAGGACCGAGGTCTCCATTTTCTTGCTGGCTGTTGACTGGGGCCACCCTTAACTCCAGACACCTCTCATCAGTACTAACCCATGGGCCCCTACCTGTCAGAATCAGCAAATGAATCCTTCCCATGCTTGGATCTCTTTGACACCTCTTGCTGCCCAATCTCTCTTCCCTCTAGCGAGAGAAAGTCCTCTGCTTTTAAATGCTCATGTGATCAGAGTAAACCCACCTGAGTAATTCAGGATAAAATCCTTGTTTTAAGTTCCATAACCTTAATCACATCTACAAAGGCCTGATTAATAAATAATGCAACATATTCACAGGTTCCAGAAATTAAGGCTTGGACATTTGTGTGTGGGCTTTCTGCCTACCATACTCATTTCTTTGATCTTTCAAGAAAATCACACTGTGAGTATACTAACTTAACAGTGGTTCAGTCTAATTAAAGAAGCACTAATGAATAGAAAACTGTTGTCTTTTCATTGAAGGAGTAGGGATGAAAGATGGAGAATGGGTAAGGATGGAATAGTTATCTTCCTTGTTTTTCCTTGTTCTCTCTCATTTGTTTTTTTTTTCTTTTTCTTTTTCTTTTCATTTTCTGGGAAAGAACGAAGAACAAGGATTAAGAAATGTAGAACATAAAACATGAATTTCTAGAAAAATTTTTTCCTTTGATTTCTTTCCTCCCCTCCCCTTCCTTTTTCTCTTCTCTGCTTCTTTTCTTTTGTCTTTTCTTCTTTCCTTTATCATTTTTTAATTTTTGTAGATTTTTTGGCTGCTTCTTTCCTTCCTCATTTTTTCTCCTCCTTCCTCTTTCTCCTTTTCTCTCTCATTCTCTCTCTCTTCTTTCATTTTTTCATTCTTTTTCTTTCTCAAAAGTAGTAGAATAGAACATAACTTACTAAGGATAACATTTATTGAATAGAAACCTTCTTGGGGGCATTTTATTATACAAGTAGTTATGGTTGAATTTCCTCAGAAGATGGTATTATTTTCTTTCTTTGTAGATGAGTAAAGCAAAGATTAGAAAATTCAAATAATTTTCCCATAGCTTGAAAGAGATAATAGAAGAATTTTAGCCTATTCAATTTGACTTTAAGACCTGTAACTTATGAAATGTTCTCTAATGAGAAACTTGCCCTCATTTCACTTTCTCTTGTCCCGTGATCTTTATATTGGATTGAAATATTTTCTTTCTAGAATAACATTCAATTTTTACAAAATCTATTAATATAAACACTTAATATGTTTATGTATCAAAATATATTCTGAATTTTTAAATTTATTGTTTATTTTTATTCATTCATTCATTTATTCCCTTAAGATTTATTGAGTGCCCATTTTGCTGGATAGATTTGCATACAAATTCTGGGAATAAGAATAATGGAACTAGGAATTTTTTTGAAGTGTCTGCTTTTTGTAAAAGATGTACTTTTTTCACTTTATCCACATATTTAATACTGTATTTCATGTGGGTAGAGAAACTTAGTCTTCTTGATCATAGTGGGGACTTTCAGAGACCACTTCATAATGCTTTCCCATGATACTGTGGATATAAAAGCTTCATGAATAAAATCAACATGAAAACTGAAAATATTTGAACCAAGTTTAGAGTTGTGACCAAATCAAATGCCTATCCAAACATGGTACAAGTGTTTAAAGATTCAGTTCAATTCAATAAACATTTACTGAATACTGCCATTGTGTTAGGGTGGAAGATACAAAGCTGCAAAGACTAGGACCCGGCCTTTGAGAAACTTACCCCTTGGCTATGAAGAAAGGGTAGAGAGGCATAAGCCAGATCCAAGAACTGAGAGGCAGAAATGAGGTACTTTGGGATTTCTGCCTCTCTAGCATCTGGCCTTGTGGGAATATGTAAGAATCAAGGCAATGGATAGAAACTCAGAGAAATTTGATGTCTAATCAGACACAAACATGTTTATGAATATACCAACTGAAGAAGAAATGGTGCTTGCTAGGGACATAGAAGTAGCTCATAACCAAGAAATAAAGTGAAGTAATCAGGCCTGGTGGAAGATGAAACCCAAGGCCCTGGTTTACCTAACATACTCTATTGACAAGGAAGCCATAATGTATATGGCCCATGGGAGCTATTGGAGCAAGCTTTCCTTACTTCTCAATTTAATATTCTTTCCATATTCTTCAGTGCCAATTTTTTGCCTTGGTTTAAAAACCCTGAGATGAAAAGAGTCTAGGATACAGAATACCTCTCCTACTTTGTGTGACTTTTGGCAAGGTATTCACTTGTCAGATCCATATACAACTCATCTGCAAAATGGGTATAATAGGTTTTACCTTGCAAGGTTTTTGAAAGTATTTTCTATAATTCATTAGAAGCACTTAGCCTGGTGCGTGTTCTGTATTAGATGATAAGGAAATGGTAAATACTCTGTTCGTTGTACCTTACTATGTCAGCTTTCTACAGATGAGTTCTTTATTACTTTTGATTTGTTTTTCATTTATGCCTATTTAGAATATTTAATTTTCGTTTTTTAATTTGTTTTTGTTGACTAATTTTCAAAGATAAATTTGGCCAGTAAGATCGGAAATATGCAATTGCATTTACTTATAATTTAATCATTGTTATTGTTTCATAACTTATAAACAGTGCAATTTAGCTGTATAGTGTAAGATATTGGTTCTCAACGCAGGTGGAGTATTAGAATCATTGGGAAAACTTTAAAAAATGTTGGTATCCAGGCACTATCCCAAGCCATTGAATTTAGAATTTCTGGTTGTGGATCAAATTATTATTAATAACAGCTCTTTACCTCTGAAGTGGCAATAATAATATTATCTATTCAGCCTATCTAACAAAGTTATTGTGAGGATTACATAAAACTATATATCCAAAGCAATTGATGAAGTGAGAATCGAAATAAAAATGTAAGTTGATATTAAAGCATTTTAGAAATACTCTGCTTTTGAGGGGTTTACCATTTACTTAGTGAAACAGGACAAAACATAAAAAGTGCAAGGTAACATGTCACATACTAAATGGAAGTAGCAGAGAATAAATGTGCTAGGAATCCCATCCAAGCCACACCGGGCAGGCAATCCTTAATGACTATGTAACTATGACCTTCTCTAGCATTTACTGATTATTTATACCTCAGGTTTAATGATCAAAGAACAAAAGTGATAACCTTATTGGGGCTTGAGAGGGGCATTAGAAGGGAAGTCTTATCTAGGGTGGTCGTCTAAAACTGCTTACCTCAAATGTTCATTCATCAAGTCATTTAACAAAATATTTATTACGTTCTGGGCTTTTTCTTTTTAAAGCCAGTTTGAAAAAGCAGCATGAAGTAATGGTTAATAGGACAGATGCTTGAGCCAGAATGTCTAGGTTTGAATTCTGACTCCACAACTTTTTGGTTGTTTTATGTTGGGTAAATTCTTAACTTCACTATGACTCAATATTCTCTCTTTATATAAGAAGGATGATTATATTAATAATATTAATTCTCACAGTTGTCAAAAGAGGTTTAATATGTTAGTAAGTGTAAAGTACTCTGAACTGTGCATGGCCATAATAAGAGATGTGTGTTTGTTAACATCTTTACATTATATTCTGTGATATTCTTCATTTGTTTTAATATGAAGATAATGTTTTAAATTAGTTATTACCATATGAAAATAGCATTCAAAACACCCGATATATCCTTCTTCCAAATATTCATATTCAAATATATGAATATCAGTTTTCCAAGGCACCATCTTATTTGAAATTGGTCATTTGCAACAACATGGATGGAACCTAGAGAATATTATGCTAAGTGAAATAAGCCAGTTATGTCTGTTGATATATTGCACAACGTGGTGACTATAGTTATTTAATAATAATAATAACGTATGTTTCAAAGTAGCTAAAAGAGTAGATTTTAAATGTTCTCGCCACACAGAAATGATTTTTGGGTGATGGATATGTTAATTAGCCTGATTTGATCATTCCACAGTGCATACACGTATCAAAACAGTATATTATACTCTATAAATATATACAATTATTTTTCAATTAAAAATGAAACTTAAAAAGAAGATTGGAAAAAAGGTTAGAAGATATAATGAGGGAAGTGCAGAAAGCAGTGAGAACATTTATATCAGTGAGATCTCCTAGTTTCAGGTCAGAGAACTCTAGAGTAGTGCTTATGATGAGACCTTAAAGATGAATAGAGTTGGTCATGTGAAGAGCTTGGAGGCTGTGACGTGCATGGGGTGGGTTGTGTGGAGACTGAGAGTGTTCCAGAGAAAGAGAACACAAATGAAAAAGCTTTATTTTAAAACTCCGTGACCTTATCAGTGAACAAAATATCCAACATCTCTTGAGTGTGGAGGGGCAGAATATACTGATATGTTCTAGGGCTGTTAACACCCACAACAGTGGGATGGGTACAGAATAAGAAATTGACCTTGTGCTGGAAGAATATTCTCAGGTGATTGCAACACTAGCAGAAAGGGAGGAGTATTTAGTTCTGAGGCAGTGCAGAGCAGAAAGAAACCAGTTTTTCTTAGGGGGTTTGGTGAGAGGAAAGGTGAGGGATTTCAAAACTCTGGTTGGCATTTGGCATGATTCTTTTTTTTTCCCTTCCCATTTTATTGTAATCCTGTCCTTGTGTTCCAGAATGAATGGCTATTTAATATACAACCCAAAACACTCCTAAAATGGATCTTGTTAACATTCAAGTCTCCCATTTCTTTCTCAGTATATTAAATCAAAAGAGAAAAAAGTTTCTTAAAAAAAAAAAATCAATAGGTTTAGTTTACCCCAGGAAAACACCTTTACAACAGGAAACTAAATGTGTCAGGAATCTGACCAAAAAGGAAGAACAGGTTGAGACTTGCATTGTTGTAGGGCCAGGTCAGGGTTTTGTGTAGTTTCTTTTGTCCTTAACTGTGTGTTGACACTTGCCTTATTTGTTCAGCTAGGATTGTGTCTAAGCAGAGCCTCTGCATCTGTTCTCAACCTCAACTGCAGTCTTATCCTTTTACCCATGTGTCGAACACTCCTGGCTTACCTACGAGGATCCCACAAGGTAAGAAAAAAAAAAATCCTTCTTACAGATTCCAGCATATAAATCAAGTGTAATAGTTACATATTAGTTCTGCTTAGTTTTCATGATCTTACTTTTGGCTAGAGTGATTTCTTCAAAGGTGATGCCAAAGGCCATGTCACCTGTCAAGATGATCAGTGAGCTATTCTACAACACCAGATAAGGGCAGAGAATAATAGAAATATTAACAACAGTGGTTTCAGGCACTGTGCTCAGCACTTCACTGTATGTAATTGTGAATCCTCACAATGATTCTGCAGTCAGGTGCTGTTTCATTTTACACACGAGGAACCTGAGGCACAGAGAGTTTCAGTAACTTGTCCAAGATCATGAGCCTGGTGAATGGCAGAACTAAGATCAGTCCCAGTTCTGAGCTCTTTCCACTGTACTATGCCCATTGAGATCCTATATTTTCATTTAGCTACATCCAGGTGAGCAAACTAGAACCTTGTAGCCTTTGAGAAAATACATGGAATGATTGCTGGTGTTGGTAATTTAACTCTGCTTAACACGCATACCCATTTTGTATGAAACAGGCTTGAAAAAGATACCTTGATTAAATAGTGAGGACATGTGCGATATTTAGTGTTGTAAAATGAAGGAAGTAAGACAACAGAAAAACACTTAGTTCTGTTAAAACTCAAGTAAAATTTTACTTTTGTCTTCAGTTATTTTTGTGTGAGAGTGTGTGTGCATACATGTTAATTTTTCCACTAAGATAGTAAGACAGTGCTGAATAGATACTGATATTTTAAAAGGAGCTGTTAACTTGAGGTCACTTTGATGTTCTGTGAATTTCATGTGTGCAGATTTACTCTAGTAAAACTTCTCAACCTTTTTATGTAATTTTATTTGGAAACTCTACTTTTAATGTGGTAATTTGTGAAAATAACTCTTTCTCTAGGTTGCCTACCATTGTAAAATGCTAGATTTTGATCTCTGTGGCTGGCTATTGGCATGGTGTGAAGGAAGAAAAGATAAGTGGCAGGCAAAGAAAAATTCCCCCTTAAGTCTCCCAGTATTTAATAATCTTTAAATAATTGTCCCCAATGTGAAACAGTGATTGAAAGATGCTTGACATTTTATTTTGTTGTAAGAGCATGCAGGCATTTAAAACCATGGATGAGATTGCTTCATTTAAAAATGATTGTATTTTTTGACTACAAAAGGAAATAATATGTATTTTAAAATTCAAACATTCCAGAAATGCAGAATGCAGAATGATCAAAATTTTCCCTAATCTTACTCTGCGAGAACAACCACTGATGACAATTTGGGGTAAATGCCTGCAGACACTTAACGTATAATGCCATTAATGTTGAACAGTGTAGGATCATAGTGTAGTTTATGTTCTGTAACTTTTTTCACCTAACAATATATCTTGCACATCTTTCCATATTAATAATATAGCCTTCTCACATTCTCTTTAATGGCTTGAGTGTTCCATTGACTAGATATATCACAATTCGTCTCATCAATTTTTTATTAATAGGCTTCTGCCATATTTCCAAAATTTTAATGTTATGAACAATCCTATAGTGAAAAACCGTGTCTGTATATCTTATTTGTTGCATGATTTTTATTTAGGTTCCAAGCAGGAGAACTAGAAGATTGTTGGATAAAAGCAGAACATTCCATATAACCTGTGGTGTTACTATCTGTATTTTCTCAGGTGAGAAAGCCAAAAGATGTTAAATATATTATTAGAAATACACATTTTATGAATGATTAAAGGTGTAATTTTGTCTTACACATTATCTGCTGTCACCAACTTGAGATTTTCTTATTAAGTAGCTTTGTGTTCTTTTCCATGTGTTTAAAGAGGTTTGTCTAGGGGGAACTACAGAAAATGGGTATGTCTTATGATTTTTTGTACTATAATATCCAAAAGTTTTCCCCCAAGCTGATAATGACTATTTCCTGAAAGTAAATAATGTCATTTAGAAAGATTGGAAGAAACAAACTGAAAGCTTTCAAGCTCTGAAAGTAATGCTATGATGTGAGTTTACATGCATGAAAATCAGAATGTCAAATGTTCATTCATAAGAATATGATTCTATTCAAAATTGTATTTGATAAATGTTTTTTTGATATTAATGCTCGGTTAGAAGAAAAAATATGAAAATTTGTAAAATTATGTCTTGCTCTTTTACCAGTTAAAAAATAAAGTGAGAGTCTGTTACTAAGAGTTATTTTAAAATACATTTTATCCTGAAAAGTATATGATACTTTTCAAATTTTTGGAACAGAAAGTAATAAACATAGTGATTAAGTATATGGACCCTGGAGACAGCTTGCATAGACTGTATCTCCAGCTACCCTTCTGCTTTACCGTGTAATGTCACCTCTCTGATCTTTAGTTTGTTGTTTTTTTAACTGTAAAACAGATTGACAGTAGCACCTACCTCATAGTTTTAAGGACAAAAAGAGAAAATGAATATTAAGCTTTTAGGATAGAATTATTTATTATAATTTACAATCTCAGGGGTTAATTATCCTAGTGGCATAGCACCTGACGTTTTCACCTGGCCATTATTTGATATGACATAGCTGTTTTGATACTAAGGTCATTTTGACTGGACATTTATATATGACCATTTGACTCAGGAATATTTCAATATGGCTATTGCCAAGAAATCATTAAACTTTCAGCTTTGTGAAAATTTCCAAGCATTGTTGAAATAGACATCTTCACTGTTTTGTTTCTGAACATCTTCCCATTGGTAGTGTCCATCCCCAGAGGTGAGAGATGGTGAGAAGCTCAGAGATGGGATTAGGACTTTAGTGAGGATAAGGACCAAGGGTGTGGTAAGTGTTAGGGATAGATTAAGGGTAAGGAGGGTGAAAGGTCAGAAATGGTAGAGGATCAGGAAACTTTGGCATATTCATTACTTGATTTTTTCTAAAGAGTAATCATGTCCCAATATTCTGGTTCAGTTGTAAAACAACCAAGAGACCAAGAATGTAGAGTATTGCCATGAATGAGCTTGTGTTCCAGAGGGTTTACATTCTACCACTCACTAGTGGTCTGACTTTGACTGTTACCTTTTTTTTTACCTTCCTTTTCTTATCTGTAAAATAGGGATGATTCTATCTACTTCATTGTTTTGTTGTGAGAATTAAATGAGAAAATCTATGCAAAGTACTTGGTGTACCTTCCTCCCTGCTGCCTAAAATTAGAAGACCTGAATTCTTTTTACTTAAAAGGTCCTTTAAAGAAGGTGACTATATCCCTTAATGATGCATTTCTTATAGGTATTACCTACAATTTTTTTTTTAGGGGAACTGAAAAATAATAATTATTCTTCTAAAGATGCCTTTGTATTTTTGAATCATAAAGCATATAGTTAACATAAAGATTTTAATTTAAAATGAAGGCTTTTTAATTGTAGATTTTGTTATTGATGAATCTGTATAACACAGTTTTGCTTAAATAATGTTGTATACCTGTTCCATAGTTGAGTCACACCTAAACACTCCTTTGTTTTACTTGTTCAGAATCCTGTCCTTGCTTGTTAGTTAGTCCACTTCTATCTTCCTGTCCATTTTTTTCTCTTAAAAATATATTTTTTAAATACTTTATTTTTTAGATGATATTTAGGTTCACAACAAAATTGAGAAGAAGGTACAGAGATTTCCCATATACTCCTTACCTTCACACATGCATATCCTTTCCCATTATCAACATACCCCACCAGACCGATACAATTTTTTTACAATTGATGCACTTAAATTGATTGACACATAATTATCACCTAAAGTCCATAATTTACATTAGAGCTCACTCTTGATGTTGTACATTCTATGGGTTTGATAAATGTGTAATTACATATATATTAGCCATTATAGTATCATATGAAGTAGCTTCATTGCTCTAACAATCCTCTATGCTCTACCTATTCATCCCTTCCTCTCTGCTAACCCCTGACAACCCCTGATTTTTCGCTGTCTCCATAGTTCTGCCTTTTCCAGGATGTCTTATAGTTGGAATCATACAATATGTAGCTTTTTCAGATTGACTTCTTTCACTTAGTAATGTGAATATAAAATTCCTCCGAGCCTTTTTACAGCTTAGTAGCTCATTTCTTTTTAGTGCTGAATAATATTCCACTGTCTGAATATACCATTATTTATCCATTCACCTTCTGAAGGACATCTTGGTTGCTTCCAAGTTCTGGCAATTATGAATAAAGCTGCCATAAATATTCATGTGCATGTTTTTGTGTGGCCATAAGTTTTCCACTCCTTTGGGTAAATACTGAGGAGTATGATTGCCAGATCATATGATAAAGAGTATGTTTAGTTTTGTAAGAAACCACCAAACTCTCTTCCAAAGTGGCTGTACCATTTTGCATTCCCAACAGCAATTAATTAGAGTTCCTGTTGCTCCACATCCTCACCAGCATTTGATGTTGTCAGTGCTCTAGATTTTGGCCATTCTAATAGTTATGTAATGCTATTTCATTGTCATTTTAATTTGCATTTCCCTGATGATACATGATGTGGAGCATCTTTTCATATGCGTATCTGACATCTATTTATCTTTTTTGGTGAATTGTCTGTTAAGTTCTTTGGCTCATTTTTCAATTCGGTTGTTTGTTTTCTTATTATTGAGTTTTAAGGGTTCTTTGTATAATCTGGATAACAATCCTTTAACAAATTTATCTTTTGCAGATATTTTCACAGCACAGTCTGTGACTTGTCTTTTCATTCTTTTGACAATATCTTTTGCAGAGCAGAGGAGATATTTTTAATTTTAATGAAGTCCAGCTTATCAATTCTTTCTTTCATGGATCATGTTTTTGGTGTTGTACCTAAAAAATCATTGCCAAACTCAAGATCATCTAGATTTTTTGCTGTGTTTTATTCTAGGAGTTTTATAGTTTTGCATTTTATATTTAGGTCTCTGATCCATTTTAAGTTAATTATATTGAGATTCATTTTTTTTTTGTATATGAATGTTCTGTTGTTCCAGCACTATTTGTTAAAAATAATGTTTTCTCCATTGTATTGCTTTTTTGTCAAAGATCAGTTGACCATATTTATGTGGTTCTATTTCTGGTGTCTCTTTTCTGTTTCATTGATCTATTTGTCTTTTCTGTTACTAATACCACACTGTCTTGATTCCTCTAACTTTACAGTAAGCCTTGTACCTGTCTACTTTTTATGTGACCTTTTCCCCACCTTTAATTTGATTATCTGAAGGAGCTTATAAGTCTTTTAAATTACTTTTAGGATATTTAGCATTCTAGTCCTCTCTCACTTTCATTGGCCTTTGAACTCCTTTCCTCTCTACATCTCATAGTCTAGATCGTAGGGGATTATAGAGTTGTCTAGATTCCAAGCCATATCTTCTTTTGAATCTCTGTACCTCCATACATTGTTGTAAACAGTAATGGTTTACTAAGCAATTTTAAATTGCTTATCTCATTAAGTCTCTCATTTCTGTCACCATCATTTTACAGAGAGGTAAACTGAGGCTCTGGAAGGCAAACAAGATAGCCAAGATCACAGGTTTTCCAGCAAGTTATCTCACGTTCTTATCTGATACCTGTATGTCTTCTGTGCAGTAGTGCACTACTGCCTCCCTCATACCTTATTCTGCCTGTGAATAAAAGTGGGGAAAGGTGGCAGGTGTGATCGGCCAGTGCTCACATCACTTGCTCCTGCCTTCCCAACTTCCTCAAGATAATTTTCTTTTTCCCTCACTGTGCCAAAATGAGTTCGTCTTCAAATCTCTAAGGAGCTCTGAGTCAGTTGAGCACTGTTTTTTACTGTGAATATTGTTTTCCTGGATTTTTGTCCCATGAAGTGATTCTCAACAATTTTGCTATTGGATTAAGGACATTATTTTTAAAATTTGTGGAGTGTGAAAAATTTGAACTGGTTAGAAGTCTTTCGATGGGGCTATATATTAGGTTGTGGGGCAATGAAGTATACAAGATATATAGCAGGTTGGGCGCCATGGGAGAGGTGAAAGACACAGAATACCTAACATATCAAGGAGCTGCTTAAGTAAATAAATAAGTACCCATATTATCAGACACACATTTATGTAAATGTGCGTGTGGGTGGGTGGGTGGCTGTGTATTTTTTTTCTTAACCCTGACTTACTAGGATAATCTCATTCCAGTCTTTGAAAATTTGGTGAATTGACTATACTCAAGTGTTTGTGTGTGTGTGTGTCTTTAAAACTTCAATTTTCAACTTAATATTTCATTGTTCACATAAGCTGTCAAATTTGATCCTGCATTTACTTAGAGAGAGGACCTGACTCCTGGCTGCAGAGCGTATATGACAATCCCACTGACTCATGCCCGGTGTGATTCTGTAGGTGTGCACGTGGCTGCCCATCTGGTGAACGCCCTCAACTTCTCAGTGAATTACAGTGAGGATTTCGTTGAACTGAATGCAGCGAGATACCGAGATGAGGTGGGTGGTCTCTGTCTTCCCATTTTCCTTTCATTTGTGTGATGACTAATGAGGGTCTGTGATTTTCACAGAAAATTTGTACCTTGCTGTTCCTTTTGAGTGCTTTTAAAATGCAGTTGTCAAGTTGAGTTTTATTCCTTTTCAGTAGAAAATATAGGTAATTACTATTTCATAGTCTCTCCTGCTGAAAATGGGAGTTTGCAGGGTGTCTACATTTTATATTCTGTGTGTTCAGATGGTTGCCACTCAGGCCTACATTCTGACTCCCAACAGCTTTTGTCTAATTCCTATCATCCAGCTGAGAGTGTCATCAGTGCCATTTCAGGTTAAAAATACTTTAATAACTTATGTACTGTGCTCGAGGGAAAAGGGCAGCAAAGTAGATTGATTATTTGTGAATCCTGATAAATCAATTTATTTGACTTAAAAAATATTAGTGAGATTTCATGATTCCTTCATTGTTTTTTTAAATCCTCAAAATAAGTGTCCTTTAGCTGAATTCTGTAGTGAGCAATACCTGACATGGTGCTTTTCTCCATGTGAACCCACCCATGAAACGAACTGTATGTGCCCGATGCTGGGCCAGCACCTGATGGATAGCATGTGCACAACCCTGGGTGGGTCTCTCTTGCTTCGTGCTTTTATACTGTCCCCAGGCTCCCTTTGTTTCACAATGCCAAGATTGCATCAAACCCAAACTGCTCTGTGTCCCACTTCATCATAACCCCCCCCATCCTGCCCACTAAGTTTGGTAGTGACTGAATAGGATTGTTCTCCATCTCCCCCAAGTCCATTCTCTCCCCACATATTAACCAGAGTTTTCTAGGTTAATACTGCTGTGATCATGTGCTTGACCTTCTTCTTAAAACAAAACAAAAGGAAAAATAACAACAAACAAACACAAAACCAAAATAGCAAGCAACCTTTGATAAATCCCTTGCTTCCACTGGTATCTTTAAAAATACCAGTATGAATTTACCCATGTCCTCCTCCCCACTTTTCCACCTAATGGGTACAATGCACACTATCTGGGGAATGGGCACACTTGTGGCTTTGACTCAAAAGGTACAAGAGCAATTTATGTAACCAAACATTTGT
>CAUYSK010052795.1:0-17929 GCA_963575035.1 Avahi laniger
CTCTGTTTTTTTGATCTGACCATCAGGATGGCTAAGTGACTAAGGAGCAAGTAGCCCAGACAGTGTGGAGACGAAGGCCAAAGGGATGTTTCATGTCCCAGATGTGATGGAGAGGGAAGGTGTGAGATTTGATCACGACACTCAGAACTGTGTACAATTTAAACTTATAAGTTTTTAATATTTATTTTTGGAATTTTCCATTTTATGTTTTCTGACTGTGGTTGACCGTGGGTAACTGAAACCTTGGAAAGTGAAACCTTGGATAAGGGGGAACTACTGTAGTTTCTTCTTGGAAACGGTTTATTGTTAAGTGGAGAAGACAGACACTGGAGCAAGTTTGAAATAAATGAAAATGGCTTTTTCTCACAAAATGATTGGTCTTTTCCTCCCCCAGAAAAACCAATTCAATTCTTGCAAATAAAAGATTAAAACACTTTTGATAGTCTTGGCAATAGTGGCAACTACTTGTTCTTTGAGTTTTCAGACTTTAGAAAGGGGAATCTACTGAACCTATTTGCTCAGCAGCTCATGTGAACTGAGCACCCGCTCCTATCCATCTTCATTTGGTTCAGAACATTACCAGGCACCAGAGACACAGATTCCTGCCCTTACAAACCCTCTAGTTGAAGGTGGAAATTGCAGCATCACAGGTCAACATGTGGCAGACTGCTTGCTTGTCTGCATGGTACGGGATACGGAGTCAAGATAAACGAGGCTGCCAGGTTGGGAAATATTTTTCTTGTAGAGAAATGTTGTTTATAACGGTGCTTGTTTTGTTTGGAATTTGATCTAAGCTATGAAGATAACTCAGTTGGGTCACTCAGTTTTGAGATAGTGAAGATCTCTTATTGCCCTGTTTCTCTTTTACCATTTGGGAGAATTTTCTAAAAGCTTCCATCTGTCTAAAAAATGATACACTGAGAAGGTAGCCTGTACCATGTCTAAAAACAAAGTTTGGACTAGTTTCTGCAAGTAGAGGAGTCCTAATGGCAAATACATTAATAAGGATCTTGTTTGTTGTAAAGAGAAATGCTTTGTTTGGTTAAGAAAGATAACATGTCCTCTTAAAACTGTCACTTCTGTAAGAATATTAAATTGACATTTGGTAGGAAAAACAAATCACACAGTTAATCCAGTTATCACAATTCTCTCTCACCAACATGATTAATAGTGTAATAAATGAATTTAGTAGAACTTTTTTAAAAAAAGGCATAGTCGATATCGGAAGTCTAAATATGGTCTTAAGTAATGACTTGTACAACTCATACCCATTTTGAATGAATTTACCTGGAGTAGGTAAACATAAATACAGGATAAATCTTGCAACTTCCAGCAAAGTACACAGGGCCAGTAAAAATAACCTCTACATAATGAGGAAGTAGAATGATGCCTGGGGTATGGTCCTAGAGACACAAAAGAAGTCACAGCAGGACTAGGAGTATCACAAGGTCTTCTAAACTCTAGCTAGTTCATCCCTCATATCAAAACACTTCAAATGATTGCCCAGTGATTACTTGAGCAGATATTTGGCTTTAGATAAAAATGGAAGTTTTGTTGTCACAATTCATTTAAATGTTGTTGACTTTGGGTGGTGAACAAGCTGGGATCAGACTGGCTTGATATTGCTTCAGGCAATGATGTCAGCAGTTGCGTGTTAAATAAATTAGAGATGCCTTTAATGCCAAATTACACAATCAGAAGGACAACAGTCTCTTTCTATTTGCTTTTAACAAGGTTTGTGTAACTTCAGGGCAAAACCCAGAGCAAGTCCACTGGCAAATTTGGGAGCTAGAAATTATTTTCTAATATGGCAGATAAATAACACAAACGCTGAGAAAAACTTGTAGCCAATTTCTCCCACCTCTGGGGAATGTATGAGGTTGGTGAGCAGTTCTAGGGGGCAGGCTGTAAGAAGCTTCATTCTCCACAAGAGACTGGTCCCCACTCACGCCTGCCTTACAGATTTAAACAAGTTTCTATAAAGTTTGTGTTTAGCTATGTGCTGTTTAGCACTGTGTTAATGATTGTTATTGATAATAACAACTACCATTTATTGAGGACTTCTTACCAAGCACTAGTTTAGGGGCTTAAATATATTTGGTCTTTCACCACTGTGGGGTCATTTAAGACATTTTCCAAGTTTCAAATATGACTTGTAAACAGACTGAGAATTGAATTAAGAAGGGGCATTAAAAAGAATAAACTTGAAAACAGGTACTCAAACAAATACTTGTACACAGATTTTTCATAGGAGCATTATTCACAATCGCCAAAAGGTAGAAACTCAGTGTTCATCAGTGGATGAATTGAGAGGCAATTTTTGGTCTATCCATGCAATGGAATATTATTCAGCCATAAACGATTGAAGTACTGATACATGCTAAAATGTGGATGAAATTTGAAACCATTATGCTAAGTGAAAAAGCTCAGCACAAAATATTGCATATTGCATGATTTTACTACTTACATCAAGTATCCAGAATGGGTAAATCTACAGAAACAGAAAACAGGTTGACAGCTGCCGAGGGGTGGCATGGGGCAGGGGTGACTGCTAATGGGTATGTGGTTTTCTTTTGGGGTAATGCGAATGTTCTAGAACTAGAAAGAGGTGGTGGTTGAACAACATTGTGAATATACTAAATGCCACTGAATTGTACACTTTAAAATGATTAATTCAGTGTCATGTGAATTTCGCCTCAGTAATAATAACAAAGAAAGAATAAACAAAGAAAGAAAGGAGTCTAATTTTTTATAACTCCTTAAACTCACACCTTTTCATTTCCAACTCTCAGCACTCCTGACAGGGCCAAGGTGAATGAGATAAGAATTTGGGTTGGTCTCAATTATTTCAGGTCTTGGCTCAAAAGTCACCTCCGTAGAAAGGCCTTTCCGGCCCATCTGTAACAGTGTCCCATCACTTTTTGTCTCCTTCATCCTTTGTCTTTGTGGCACTTTTCGCAAACCGATATATATTTTTCGTTATTAATTTTTCTGCCTCTTCTCCCAATTACTTATACTTTCTATGACTGCCGGAATTTTCATATTTTTACTTTCTGTTGTGCCTTAAACAATGCCCTGCACAGGACAGGTGCTCAGTACGTATTTGGTAAACAAATGCATGGATGAACATGAGTACTGAGTCCTGATTTTTTTCAACATCATAGGTACTCCATTAGTCAGGGTTCTCTAGAGAAACATAGTATATATATGAAAGAGGTTTATTATAAGGTATTGGCTCATGTGATTATGGAGGCTGAGAAAACCAGGATCAGCTGTCTATAAGCTGGAGACCTAGGAAACCTGGAGGTGTAGTTAGAAGATTTGAGGACCAGGAGTGCTGAGAGCAGGAGATCAGTGTCCCAGCTCAAGTGGTCCCAATCTTCCTCCACCTTCTTGGTTCTATTCAGGTCCTCAGTGGATTGGATCGTGCCCACCACATTTGGGAGGGCTGTCTGTTTTGCAAAGTCTACTGATTTAAATGGAAATCCCTTCTGGAAACATCTTCACAGATGCACCCAGAAATAATGTTCAACCAGGGCATCCTATGGCTCAGCCAAGTTGATACACAAAATTAACCATCACAGGTACCATAAAAACATAGACTTTTCTAGAAAAGAGCAGGAGTTCTTATTTATCTTTTGCTTCCAAATAGAACAGAGATGATGCTCTTAGATAGTTTTGGAACTAAACTAATGATAATCTAGTTAGCAAGATGAGACAGGTGAGCAAAATGTTAACAACAGTGCAGAAGAATAACATGATGTTATAGAGGAAGAAAGAACCATCTGGGAGCCATTAGATTTCATTTCTAATTCTGGCTCTTTTACTCAGGAGAGGATTTTAATCTCTCTGGGCCTAAATTTTCTCACTGGTAAATTTAGAAGGTGAGACCAGATGGTTTCTCTGACCCATTCTAAACTTTGCTTATTATGCACATGTTTGGCAAAGAACAAGAATGCCATGCATTTAAAGAAGTAGAAACTTATCCTAGGTCAAGTCAGTTGCCCTTCCCCTATCCTAATCATGTGACAGGTCAAAAGGAGAAGAAAGCTGAAGAAAATTTCTTCCAAACATAAAATTCTTTTGCTTAGTATAATTTTGTGAAATGTGGGCGAGAATGAGTTCTAAGCTATATTCAAAGCCTCTTGAGACACCAATCCTTACTTAGAAAAGTGGTGAGTTCATGAAGTTCTACTTATTCATGTAAACTTTTCAAGAAACAACACTGAATTAAAAACAATTCTAAAGGCTGATAGGATCCTAAGTGGATCTTTAAGCCCACCCATCATTGAAAGGTCTGACTGCAATGATTTCTCCAACTGGAGTTCTAAAGACAGATTTCTCTGGTTTCTAATGATGGGTAAGGCATCTGCAAACTCTGGAACTCTATTCTTTTCTGCCTGGGGTGGTTGAAATGCAACAACGACAGCAACAACATACAAAGATCTGGGTTCAGCTGTCTCCTTGAAGAAGCTTGTTGGATTCAAGACACTCAACGTGTTTGCTGAGACCTTTGAAGTTTGACAGAAGGGACTCAGCAGGTCTTTCTTACTCGTAGTGTTAGTACGGGAGCACAGAAGGCAGCTGCAACAGACAGAAGCAAAACACAATAATCTTGCAAAGGAAAAATCAACTGAGCATCACTATGAAGACATTTATGAAAGGCGGGATAAGAATCCATTTAATGATTTTTCCCTCCGAGCACTATGAAAAAGAAGTAATCTTGCCAAACGAAAGTAATTTAAATTCAATTCAACAAACATTTATGGAGGGCATACTCTGGGACGCACACTGTTTTGCAGTGAAAATAAAAATGGGGTTGAATTTTTAAAAAAGTCTAAAGGCCACTGTATAAATGTGACCAATATATGAACAATTTCTCCCTCTTAGTTTTTTCTCTCCTTTGGCAACATTTCTGCCTTATTCTTGTACAGAATGGGATTTTCTTTCACTTTCTGTATTCTTTTGAAATGTGCATTATTTTTCTCCATACTTTATCTTAAATATTATTTCATACTATTTATAATTATATATATCCCTTTTACATATATGAAATACAATTTACAATTTTATTTACATAATATATATATTCTTTTTACACATATATATTTTCCCTCTGTCCCTGGTACTGGAATTCACTTCCCACTCCCTCCCATCCTCCACCTATATGGACTCTAGCTGAATATTGGGTAGGGTTCCTCACTTTGATCAAATAAGTAGAATGAGAGTATAATCCCTGCAACTATCGTTCCATTGTGTAAATTAGTTAAATTCTCCAGGCCTCAATTTCCTTTTCTATAAAATTTATAGGCAATAAAATATGAATAGGTAACATCTTGGATTTGTTGCTGCAACCATTGGTTGAGTTTATAATTCAAAGGTGTCAGGAAAAATGATGGTGTATGGTACAGATGCCTGGTAGGTGGTGGTCTATTAAGTTGACTCTATATTAGCATAAATTCAATGTTTATTTAGTTGCTTGGACATGCAGGGTTTGCTGAAAGATTGCAAAAGTGGTCTTGGATGAATAACAAGTCTGAGACAGCTTAAGATAAAATGTTTAACTGGGTAATATTTTTATATATTATCAAATAATAAAGGGATTAAAGATGCCTATTTGCTAGCTTGGATATTCCATAACAATAAACTGATGAATGGGTTAGTCCAGACTTCAACACATCTATTGGGAGATCTTCAGAGAGGATGCCTGCTACTAGAGATTAAATTAGAGACCAAATTACACTCTTAACAACAGTTTAGTTTTCAGTATTTCATTATCTATATGAAACTTCTGAAATGAGACTGCCTCAAACATTGTTGGAAGACCCTAGAATAGTAGATTGGGTCACCTGAATGACACCAAACAGAAGTCATGAAAATTTCAGAAAATAAGAAACTGAAAAATCCCCAAACATGAAAAACTTCATGAAGTCATGTTTATTCTAATCATGTCCATTTGAGAAGCTTGTAAATGGAAAGACAAGAGCCTTCCTACTTGCAGTCGAATTGAGATGAACAATTAGGAGCTGAGTGGTGGCAAGCAACACTGGAAGCTGATGTTGCATATGAAAGCAGCACAGATTGGGGTAAAACACTCAGAATTAGAATAGTTCCTTAGAAAAGGTGTTAGATTATCACTGAGAAAATTAATTCCCAGGAGAACTTTACATCAGTTTACATGGAAAACCTGGTCACTTAAATAGTCTCTACCTATAGTGTTTGCACCAGCTCTCCTAGTAAATGAGATATTTTCAACTTAAAGAAAGTTCGAGGCAACAGTGAGTTAGGATGACGCCACTGCATTCCAGCCTGAGCGACAGAGCCCTCCCAACGAAAATTCTGCAGTCCCAAGGACTAATTGCCAGCACTTGGGGGGAAATGAACTCATTCAAGTTACTCATTATTTACCTAAGTAAGTTTCGCCCAGATGGAGGGAAAATTAATTTACTTGTCCTGGAATGTTACTACTCTGAGATTGATAATGGGTGCCCCAACCAAAGAAGCGTTTGGCTAAATGCTCATGCGTGTCTGTGCAAAAGGCACTAAGAATAGGCTTTTTCATGCCTCTGCATCATGAGGAATCAACTCTGAAAGAAGAGTATTTATTTATGCTTATACAATGCAAGCTGTTTTCAATGAAGTTTCCCCTGGGGATGACAAAACATTTCTACGTAGCCCAAACAATATGAGAAAGTAGAAGTTGCAATTAATTTCTTTCAATATCCAAGCATCCCAATTTATATATGGCCACTGCCACATATAAAGCAACTGTCAGCCAGAAGTCCCTTTAAAATAAATTGGCATTTGGGGTATATTGGTACATTAGAACCTTGAGTTGTTTTTGTTTTTCCGAGAGTTCCCATCAGTTTCTACAGAAGCTGATAGTTTAATAACCAAGTGAAGGGAACTCCCTTATCAGTTCATAAAACACATTCATTACTAACCAGAATGAACAGGAATCCAAGGGAGTGACAGATCAAAGAATGGTAGAGTTTCCTATTACATTTCTTAGCCAGTGCTTCCTTGCAGATGATTCACAATCTCAGTGTCACCAGGGGTGGGAACATTTTAATGTGTTTGTGTAAATAATATGTATGTAGGTCAAAGATAAAGGAGCGTGCCTTTTGGAAAAGTTAATGCCCCTTGGTAGTAGTTTGGTTTGGTTTTAAAGGCAGTCCTGCAGATGAAGCCTGGAGGAAACAGAGGATGGTGAAGGTATGTGGTGGTGTGTTCCTTGGGACTGTGCAGGAAAGCGGGCGATAGAGAATGGGAAAGCCCGGAATTACAGTGGGGATCTAAGAGTTTCGTGATATCTTAAACAATGCGAAGAGGTTCCTTGGCAATATTTTTGAACTGGAGAAAGAGTCAAATCAGGGAAAAACAGTATTTGGCTAAGTATGGTTTCATTTTATTTACATGGAATAGATTAAGATATGTATGATCCCAAATATCAGTAGCTCCAGGTTACAATTGTTTTATTGAACCAGAACAGGCCCTATACTCTCTCTGTCCCTCCTGATTTCCTTTCTTTTCTGCAAACATTTAGGGAGCATCTACAATGTGCAAGATGCTATGTGCTCGAGAGTCTGTGAAGTTTAGCATTGGCATAAGTCATCTTCAAGGGCTGACTCTTCTCAAAGGTCTTGGGCTTTAATTCAAATCTGTTCAAAACATTTTAAAATTGTTAAATAATATTCAAAAATATTTACCATACAAAAAGGGAATGAATTAGCCGGGCGTGGTGGCTCACGCCTGTGATCCTAGCACTCTGGGAGGCCGAGGCGGGTGGATCGCTCAAGGTCAGGAGTTCGAGACCAGCCTGAACAAGAGCAAGACCCCATCTCTACTAAAAATAGAAAGAAATTATCTGGACAACTAAAAAAATACATATATAGAAAAAATTAGCCGGGCATGGTGGTGCATGTCTGTAGTCCCAGCTACTCGGGAGGCTGAGGCAGGAGGATCGCTTGAACCCAGGAGTTTGAGGTTGCTGTGAGCTAGGCTAACGCCACAACTCTCACTCTAGCCAGGGCAACACAGTGAGACTCTGTCTCAAAAAAAAAAAAAAAATGGAATGAATTAATATTTTGATTGAATTCACAAAATAATCTGGTGGTTTTGGTATTATCTACGTCGGTGCTCTTCAAAATATAGTGGGCATTATCTACAGCATTAGCACCACCTGGATGCTTGGTAGAAAGGCAAAGTCATGGGCCAGTCCCAGACCTACTAAATCAGAATCTTTGGGGAAGGGGCCCAGGAGCCTGTGTTTTCACAAGATCTCCAGGTGACTACAATGTACACTCAAGTCTGAAACTCTCTGATCCAAGCAACACTATAAGATGAGACCATGTGTTTTTCGTTTGTTCTAATTAGTAGTTTTAAGTTTTAATAAGAAAAATATATGGCGTATATAGCAGAATAGACAAAAAAAGTCCAAATCTTATTTTTCATGGAATGGAAAATATTTCCGTGATGATAATAATTCACAGAATCAGGTTAAAAGAGTTATTACAAGGTAAATCTGAAGAGTTAGGAAGAAAACATTGGGAAAGATATTGAATAATTTTTTATATCAAAAGATTTTGCATTGACTTTCTGTATTAATTAAATTTATTTGTGTCATTTACTTTGAACCTATTGGCTCATAGACCCAATAATCACATAGGAGAGATTTTCTCTTTTAATATAATTAGAATCCAGAACACACTAGAATAAATAAACTTGCTCTTTTAGTTGTTTAAACTAATGCTCTTCAAATTATCTGTGAAAAAGAATGGTTTAGTTTGTTTTTTAATTTCCAAATCCATCCTGGATTGCTACTTCTATAAAATGCAATTAAATGAATTGCTAGAAAAATTAAATAAAAATATGTATTACAATGAAACATCAGTTTTTATTACTAGAGTGAACAGACATAAAATTACTCCATTGAATTATGTTTCTAAATGCTGAATCTCTTTTCTGAACCTTTCTTGTCGTGGACTGGTGACATACAGCTCCCTGAAGGCACCGTCTTGGGGCCACACTTGGAGCAGAGACACAGGTTAGACGACTTCTTTAGTGTAATCACTAATGAACCAAGTGCTGCAAAAGACCAGGTGGATAAACCTTAATAAAACAAGAAGCCACAGAGGCTCTGGAGTCTGGGCTTGAATCCAGGCTGGGACCTTCTTCTCGTACTTCAATTTTCTTACCTGTCAAATGGAGATATTATAATAATGACATTCACCTGACAACATGATGGAGGGGCTTCTGGTGGTTGAGAATATATTTAAGGGGATACTTTAAATGAATAACCATGGAATTTAAGCTACATAGGTAGAAAAATAAGGACATCAGAAAGGAGAAGTACACTGAAAAGTGGTGGAATCCCTAGACTATAAATCTTGCTACTGTTAAATAATTAATGGAGTTGGTACTACAGTGAGAAGAGGGGGGAGACAAAAGGTGGTTGCTATGGACTGAATGTTTGAGTCCCCCTGAAAGTCACATGTTGAAGCTCTATCTCCTAATTTGGAGATGGAACTGTGGGGAGGTAATTAGGTTAGATGAGGGCAGGAAGGTGGGCTCCTCATGATGGAATTAGTGCCCTTGTAAGAAGAGATACCTGAGAGCTTGCTCTGTCTCCCTCTACTCACTCACACCTAGGAAAGGCCATGTCAGCACACAGCAGGAAAACGGTCATCCGGGTCATCTGCAAGACAGGAAGAGGGTCCTCACCAGAACCCAACCATGCTGGTGCCCTGATCTTAGACTTCCAGCCTCTAGAACTATGAGAAATGAATTTCTGTGAGTAAGCCACCCAATCTATGGTATTTTGTTATGGCACTCCAAACAGATTAAGACAATGGAGGTCATGAAATGAGGAGTTTTGGATGGATTGGAGTTAAGGACAATGAACTTCTGTACTTCTGTAACAGGAAGTGATTGGATGAGAGCGTTGCCCAGGCTCTTTCTAATGGTTAACTGTGGTGCTTGAGACTAAACTTGCAGCTCTAGATTATAAAGTTTACAAAAGCCTGCATCCTCACTTTCTTTCTTCCTTTTTTTAAAAAATAAGGTCAAATATACACTTAATTTTTTTTTTTTTGAGACAGGGTCTTGCTCTGTTGCCTGGGTTAGAGTGCAATGGTGTCATCATAGCTCACTGCAACCTCAAATTCCTGGGCTGAAGAGATCCTCCTGCCTCATCCTCCCAAGTAGCTGGAACCACAGGTGTACACCACCACGCTAGGCTAATTTTTCTGTTTTTTTGTGGAGATGGGGGTTGCGGGGAGAGGGGGAGGCAGGGAGGGAGGGTCTCACTCTTGCTCAGGCTGGTCTTGAACTCATGGCCTCAAGTGATCCTCCCACTTCGGCCTCACAAAGTGCTGGGATTATAGGCGTGAGCCACGGTGCCTGGCGGCATCCTCAATTTCTTTCTGTGGTCCCTGAGATGCACTATGAACAAATAAAAAGTTATATTTAAATTCTTGAAAGTGTCACCTTTCTATGTTTTCTTATTTAAACCCAAATAGATTGGTATTGCTTTTACATTCATCCGTTCAAGAATATTTAAGTGCTCCTGTAATATTTTGAAATATAAAAAAGAGAATATTTAACTGCTTATAAAAGTGCTAAGGATGTTTCTCAACACTTGGGATATAGATGTGTTATGCACTTGGGTTATATACTCATCTCTTTTCCTTGACTTAGTGGAGTTTATAATCCAGGAATTTAGGAGCTATTGGAGTGGGGAGGAAGACACTAAACAACAAACATAATAAGCAGGTTAATTACATAGTGTGTTAGAGGTGATAACTGCTGAGAAATAAGGGAGGACTGCTGTAGGTGTGGCGAATGGGGGCAGATCATGATGTTAATAGGTGCTTGGGGTAATTGGCCTCACAGAGAAGGTATCATTTGAGCAAAGATTTGAAGAAGGTAAGAGATATCTGAGGGTAGAACTTTCTAGGCAGAGGTAGAGATGATGTTTACTGATTATTGAAACTTTATTATGTTCATTATTTTCTGCCTCTTAATTTCTGTACAAAATTTATATAGGCTTTATCAAAATGATTATTGCTGACCTATCCTGGCCGACATGTGCACTTCTTTTCTCTCTTCTCCTTCTCGTTGCTTTGTCTGTAAACCACAGCTCTCCTTTGTGGTCTCCACAGCATGCATATCACCTGGGAACTTGTAAGAACCGCAAACGCTTAGGCTCACTCCAGTCCTACGGGATCAGGAACTCTGGGGTGAGGACCAAGGCTTTCTGTTTTATCTTATCCTTCACGTGGCCAATGCATGCTCAAGTTTGAGAATCAATGCTCTAAATCAGGTCTGCAAACTGCTTCATGAGTCTAGTCTGGCTTCTAGTCTGATATTGTACACTTGGTGAGCAAAGAATGGTTTTCATATTTTAAGTGGTTAAAAGAAGTGAATAGTATTTCATGAGCTGTGAAAGTTATCTAAAATTTGGGTTTCAGTGTCTGTCCATAAATACAGTTTTATTGCAACATGGTCACACCCATTTATTTATGGATTGTCTATGGTCTATGGCAGGTTTTACGCCACAATAGCAGAGGGGGTAGTTGCAACAGAGACCGTATGTCCCACAGAGCCAAAAATATTTCCTATCTGCCCCTTCACAGAAAGAGTTTGCTGACCCCAGCTCTAAACCCTTTGTTCCTGCATTCTCCTCCTCTATCTCTATTCTCCACTCCCGTCTGAGGCCAGCTTGTGTCATTCATTGTCACTGATAGTCTCGTATCTGCTGGTGGATAGGGTCAAAGAGATTGTTAACCTTTGTTTTGGCATAATGTTGTGCAGAGAAGCAAAGCGATCTTGGTTTCCATATGCAAAGTAGATCTACACATATCTGCCCAGAGAGAACATTACTCTGGCATCATTTGCATTCACATTTTTGTTTCAGGGCTTCAGGCATATATTTTCTTAGCATTTGATTATGGGTCTGCTTTTAGAGGAAACTGCCAAGAGGCAGAAGACCAGCCTGCTACTATTCGTTCTGTCTAGAATGCTTTGGCATGCACATGGTAGATTATTGAAAATTGTTGAAATGAATATTTGTGGTTTAGGAACTTGCTGGTTGTCATTCTAGATGAGATTATATGTCTGTCAAGTTCAGGCTTTCACTTCCTGAAAAAGATACTTTCCTAATATTTCATGAATTAAAGACTCACATGCACACTGCAAACCGAAGCAGGGAATATGGACGCAACTGTACTGCCTGTGGCAAGACAAGATGTTTCTGTTCCTTTCCTCTGCCCTGCAACCATTGGCTGCTTTCTGAGGCAGTATGCTTATTTGCTTAATGCTAGCATAGTAACTGCTGAAACTGTGATCTGTGTTAAAATTAATCTTTTAAATCACTTAATAATGTGCTGCAGAGGCAAGCGATCATACACGGTCTACCCCAGTGAACTACTTTTAACATGAAGAGGAGTATTTCACTTTGGTTTTGATTTCACATTAATTTAATTATGTGAGTGTTTGAGAATGACACGATTTCACTTCACTTTTCCTTGGGGAGATGTCAACGAATGAATTCTCCATTTCTTTCCAAGGAGACAGTCCTAGAGTGTTCGTGCGGTCTGTTTGTCACCTTACTATTCCACTCTAACAGGGCCAGCCAGGCCTTGACTCAGGGTAGTGGGAGGAGGAGGGAAAGGGGAACTGAGCGTGTGTGTGCACATGTGTGGGAGTGCTCATGGGTGTGTACACGCTGCATGTGTCTTCTTCTAAGCAGGAGAAGACTGGCTTGAGTTCTGGACTCAGCAATAAGGTAGAAGAAAGCACATTAGGGAAATTTCAAATGACAACAAATACAAAAGGAGGTCTACATTTTAATAAAAGTCATGGCTGAATATTAATACAAGTTTTATCTTAGACAACCCAGTTCACCCCATAGAGAGTGGCTTTCTGAACATGCCCACTGAGAAGGTAGGAAACCGCGTTTTACTTTGCTGCTGTCTGGGAAGAGAAGAAGGCAGTGTCGGGTGAAAAGAAGTTGGGAAAGCATGGATAGTTTAGGAAGAGAAAAGACTCTAGGACTGAGAAGGAGGTCTTTTTTCCATTTATACAGATGATCTTTATTTTTGCAACGTTTATTATGAAAAATTTGAAAAAATACAGGAAAAGTTGAAAGAATAGTCCAATAAACACCTATATATCCACCCAGCCATATTTAACACAGTCTTCACGTTTCTCCATTGCTTTACCTGCCCATCTGTCTATCCATCTGTCTAGCCAGTCCTTGTCCATCTGTCTGTATAACTCTCCATTTCTTTATCCTTCCCGTTACATCCATCCAACAACCCATCTTCCCATTTCTTTCTTTTTTTAAAGCCTTTTGAAAATAAGTTGCAGATGTCATAAGCCTTAATTAATAAACACTTTAGCATGCATCTCTCCTAAATAAGGACACTTCCTTGCATATCACTATTACACTAATTAGCAATAATTCCTGAGTATTATCAAATATTCACGTTTATCAAGTTTTAATTTCAATTATTATATTATTCACTTTGAGAAGTTCCGTTTTTAAAGTTTGCTTCATTCCTACTCATATATTAAAGCTTCTTTGAAAAAAATTCTTTACAAACTATCAAATACAGTCATTATCTATTTTGTACCTAATTATTCCAATATCTAGAATTTGGTATATTTCTTTCAGCTGTTATTTTTGCTGATTCTCATCAAGAAGTCTGTTCTTTGTGTTTCCTGAATTTTAAATGAGAGCTGCCCATTTCCTTGGAAATTTATTAGTGGGAATTCTTTGAGGTTTTTTTGAATTTGAGATCCTCTGGAGAGGACAGAATCTTGCTTCTGCTCACAACAAGCTGTCCTTACTTTAATCCAGTTCTTGTTGAGATGTTTCAGATAACACAGGTAGTATAAATTTGACTGGAAACTCATATAAGGGCCAGACTGATCACAAAACTGTAAAGGAAGTTTTTTTTTAATTATTCAATTCTAATTTTGAGGCAGGTATATAGTTTTTGCTTTGATTTGGTTTTGATCTCCTTTTGTGCATGACATAGTTCTTGTTTACCTGTGGAATCTCAGCTTTAAGTAAAAGGTCTCCTGTTAGATTCCCAGCTTGGAAGGACACTGGACTTTATTGCAACTCTAAAAGTTCGGTGCAAAACATCAGAACTCATTCAGTTTTGGATTGGCTGGCTTTTTAGAGTTTTCATGTTTCCATTTTTTGGGACACTCTGTAATATGGTGACTATACTGCCAGAAAGAGGTACCCTACAAATTTTTCACCAAGATCAGAGGGGAGAACATTCAAAAAAGAAGAGAGATGGCTGATTTTCCTATAGTGAAAGACAGTTTCAAGGCTTGAGTTTAATTTCCAGTCTTGAAATAGCCTAGAATAATGATAACGTAAAGATTGACATGACAAGATTTTCTATTTTATAGTTATCACAAAACATTAAACAAATTTTGACATTATCTGGTCATGTACCAAATGTTCGATTCTCTTGTGACAATGAAGGACATACATTGCCCAAAAAAGGATGTTTTGTCTACTCCAAACTAGGGAGACCAATGTTGCCTGATTAATAACCAGAAGAAGTGGCTTCCGCTCTTGATCTTTAGTGCAGGACGATGTTTTTTTTAAAAAAAACCCACAAAGAGGGGGTTCCACAAGGGAAGTGAAAGACGAAGGTGACTTTTACGGTTGTGATCTTT
Organism: Avahi laniger; assembly: GCA_963575035.1. Taxonomy (NCBI): domain Eukaryota; kingdom Metazoa; phylum Chordata; class Mammalia; order Primates; family Indriidae; genus Avahi; species Avahi laniger. Next base: position 14,704 of record CAUYSK010052795.1, read on the forward strand.
AGCACGAACTCTACAGGAAGCTAAATGTCTCACAACTTGCCTCAGATGAAGCAAGCCAAGGTCTACAATCTGACTGAGTGACCATCACCATTAACCAACCTGAAAATTCCTAGGTGTTAGGAGGTAGAAGAATAAAGCTGGTAGACATTTTATCTTAAATTTTTGAATTTTATTACCAGGTAATACAGGCAATATCCTTTTTTATGTTTGTTTTCTCAGTTTTGTTCACTAATAAAATCCAAACCTTTGAGTTTTTATGTATTCAAATAAGAAAATGGAATAGTAAGTCACATTTCCAACTATGTTTTATTCAGAGTGATTCCACAGTGACAATGAGAATACATGGATGAATAATTTGCTTTTTTAAAAAATATAGGGATTATCATATCTACTTGAGTCACTTAGATATAGTTTTCATTTAAGAACAGAAAATGTAGTTATCAGGATCCTGAAAAGAACATCGCCTTATTTCTTCCAGAGTGGCTGAAGACAATTGCAAAGCGCAACACACTCAAATTCAAATCACTAGATATGGATTTTATGGCTCTTTTAATTCTAACTTAAGTCTTTCTTACAAAATTCCTCAGACATGGATGGAGAGGCAGTCCTTTTTTCTAAAATTACATGGTTTTGTTTACCAGCTAAAAAAAAATTAGTGATACGTCCTTCAATACTTTCCTCTGCCTCTTTAGAAGTGCTATTGAGAGGCAAAACACTACAGGACAGATGGGACTGCATTGGAGAAAAAGGACCGCCAAGCTGCTCCAAAGCCCCCAAGCCACACATCTGGCCCCACTAAACCCTGCGGAGCATTAGCTTATCTTTGTGCACTTCAGTTGAACTTGCCCTCTGGCCCGGTGTTGGAGAGATTTTGGCATAAAGATTTACAAACTCCTCCATCACCGTCAACCATCTGTAAAGTCTTCACTTTCTGCTGTACTCTTCCTTCTGTTCACACTGCCACTGCCTTGGTCAGGACTCTTAACTCCAGACTGCACTGGCTTAGTGTTCTGTCTGAATTCTAACCAGTTAGAACACAGCCTCTCATCTCTCCCTGCACCTGTCCACGCTGTGTGTGGCACTCTGTAATCCCTCCAAAGCCACTTAGCTCAGATTGCCCTGTCTGTGCTGAAAAAACCTTGAATGGTCCCTATGATGGCTACAGAGAAGTCTGAACTCCCTAATTTTTTTCTAAGGCCCTTGGGGATCTGTTCCATATAACTTTCTCTGTGTTTCACAACTCACTAATAAGAATCCCTCTGTATCGATTATATGCATTTATTATTTGTAACTCCTGCATATATTGCATTGTAAATATCAAAGCCAACAGAAATCATCATTTTTGTCATGTGAAATCTCAGGGAAAGAGATTAAGGATAAACACCAACGGATGTAGCAAACATTTAAAGTTTTAATAGCTGTTATAATTCTACATAAATCTGGTACGATACTTCTTACAATGAACTCTTTGGTCACAATAGGTGATTAGACATTGCGATGTGCCTAAATTCATGTCTCTTGGAAACAGATCACATTTGTGTAGGAAGCTCCATCTTCATAGGAATCCTTCCTCCCATTGTTCTTTCTCTGTCCTCCTTTTGAGCTCTCCTTTTTGACATTTATTATTAACAGGGTCTGCAGTCCCATGTTCCTGAATATTTGCCATCCTTGCAACAGCTGGGTTTATTTTGATTGATGTCCATGGCTCATCATGCAAACACAGCATCTCTTTGAACATGACTTTCAATTTGATGAATGTCGTGAGGGTTTATTATGCCAGGGGTGGTCCTGTCCATAACATAATCCCCAGTCCATTCTGGCAGCTTCTCGTATTCACATGTTTATTACTCCGGAGCTCACTTTGTTCACTAATTCTAACTCCTTTATTCCTTTATTCTTAAAAACCTTATCATCAAATCAGTAATTTTGTATTCAAATATTATCTATTTATGTGTTCAAAAATCTTTCAATTTTACTTTTGGGGCCTATTTAATACTGTATATAAGATACTAGTACATTAATTCATGTTATCATCTGTAAAGAAATACATGCAGATATAATGAGGATGAATACGCACAGACTTAAGGCAAGGTACATGATAATATGATATTAAACGTTTGGAGATCATTTATAATTTTTTTACCATTGGTTTGACATTTATCACGTCTCATAATATGCGATTATCTTTTTAAAAATAGCTTTATTTGAAGTATAATTTATATTCCACAAAATTAATTCATTTTAAGTATACAATTAAAGTGTTTTTCTAGTAAATTTGCAGAGTTATGGATCCATTAGCACAATGCAATTTTAAAACATTTTTATTTTCCCCCAAACATCCTCTGTGCCCATTTGTAGTCACTCTCTGTTCCTCCTCCCAGCCTCAGACAACCAATGACCTATTTTCTATCTCTATAGATTTGCCTTTTCTGAACTTTGCATATAAATGGAATCATACCTCATGTGGTCTTTTGTGACTGATTTCTTTCACTTAGCATATGGTTTTGAGGCTCCTCCATGTTGTAGTACATACCAATATTTCATTTATGTTTCTGAGCAATATTCCACTGTATGGACATATCACATTCTGTTTATCCATTCACCAGTTGATGGTCATTTTGATTGTTTACAAATGACTATTATGAATAGGGCTACTATGCACATTCATGTGGGCATGTTTTTATTTCTCTTGGAAGTTTCTAAGTTGCTGGGTCATATGGCAATTTCATGTTTAACTTTTTTTTCTTTTCCTTTCTTTTTTTTAAATTTATTTCAGCATAATATGGGGGTACAGATGTTTAGGTTATGTGTGTTGCCCTTGCCCCCCTCCCCCCCTCAGTCCAAGTTTCAAATATGTCCATCCTTCGTGTGGTGCACATTGCACTCTTTGTGTATGCATATACCCATCCCCTCCTCCCTCCTCCCCCCTCCCCCAGCCCCCCTGCCCAACATCCAATAGATGTTATTCTTATATGTGCACTTATGTGTTGATCAGTTAATACCAATTTGATGGTGAGAACATGTGGTGCTTGTTTTTCCATTCTTGGGATACCTCGCTTAGTAGAATGTGTTCTAGCCCTTTCCAGGAGTATATAAGAGGTGCTATATCACCATTGTTTCTTAAAGCTGAATAGTACTTCATGGTATACATATACCACAGTTTATTAATCCACTCATGTATTGATGGACACTTGGGCTGTTTCCACATCTTTGCAATTGTGAATTG
>CAUYSK010052796.1:0-19134 GCA_963575035.1 Avahi laniger
GCAATGTGCACCACGCAATGGGATGGACATATTTGAAACCTGGACTGAGGGGGGGAGGGGGGGCAAGGGCAACACACGTAACCTAAACATCTGTACCCTCATATTATGCTGAAATAAAAAAAAAAAAAAAAAAAAAAAGAACATGGTCTTACTATTCCAGGAAATTCTTATCCAGGAAGATGAAATTATATATAATTTTTGGCTGTTTCAGGGACTTCATAAAAATTCATATATTTGAACAAAAGTACAGTCAACTAACCCTCATCAGGATAATAGCCCCCTCCTAAACATTGTAAGTCATTCAATTTTGTATTATTGTTACTCTTCAAGGCTTGCTTCAAAACACTTACCTTACTGTGTCCACCAATTCCAAATGATTAATATATCACAAACTATTCCAATCCTAATCATGCCCAGAATTAAATTATTTACTCTAAATCAGACCCCCCAAATCTCGTAGATATCTTACTATTGACCTCCTTTTCACAGACATTACTAAGACTGTTAAATATTGGTGTCCCTTATTGCAGTAAGCAATAAATGAACTTTGCTTGATCAATCAACACATTATTATGGTGTGTGTACTAGTCAGAGTCTCCAGAGAAACAGAACCAATAGGGAGATATATATATATATATATATATATATACACACACACACACACGCATATATATATATATGTATATGTATACATATATATATATATGTATGTGTGTGTGTGTGAGTGTATAAAATTGGCTCATGTGATTATAGAGGTTGAGTAGTGCCACAATCTACCTTCTGAAAGTTGAAAGCCCAGGAACGTTGGTGGTGTAACTTAAGTCCAAACCTGAAGGACCAAGAACTGGAGAAGTGATGGTGTAATTCCTGGTCTGAGTCCAAAGGCCTGAGAACCAGGAGCTCTGATGTCTGACAGTGGAAGAAGAGAGATGTCTCCCCTTCAGCAGAGAGCAAATTTTCCCTTCCTCTACCTTTTTGTTCTATTATGGCCTTCCATGCATTGGCTGATGCCCATCCACATTGGTGAGGGTGATCTTATTTACTCAGTCTGTTCATTCAAATGCTAATCTCTTCCAGAAACATCCTCACAGGCACATCCAGCAATAATGTTTTGCCAACTATCTGGGTATTCTTTAGCTTAATCAAGTTGACACATAAAATTAACCATCACAGGTGTGTGTGTGTGTGTGTGTGTATGTGTGTTTATGTTTGTGTGTGTGTGTGCGTGTGTGTTGAGGTCACCAGTTGACAGACCTTATCTAAAAATAGTCTTGTGGGACCAACTCAGCAATTGAAAGACCTTGCCAATTCCTTCTACTTTCACAAAAATAGAGTAGTTTAGACAGATTAACAAATTAAGATCTCAACAACAGTTTATGCATCACAAATGAGAGACAGGAAAATTATCCAATTCATTTATACATACCAATCTTTACTAACTAGAAAGTTCCCTGGATGTCATCCTTCAGCATTGCTAATGAGAGGTTTCTACATTTTTTTTTTTGCTTTGTGACACATGATATGGAAAAGAAGACAATTTTATTTTTTATGTCTGCTTCTTCAAGAATTTTCCTATATTAGAGGCATGTGGTTAAGTCCTCCCTCTTAGGTCTCTCCCAAGCTCCCTGGCACCTACCTCAAAGCACTTGTTAAACTTCTGTTCCCTTCTTCCTCAAACCAATGTCCCTTGTTTTTATACATGCAAATCTATTACCTGTTTTGTAGAGAACCAAACCATAATTATTGGATGCTTGAACTGTAAACACCACACACTAGTGTGTTAATATAGGTGTGTGTATATAATTAAATAACTATATTTGAGCTAAAGGAAGACAAATATACCATTTACTCTTACTCCAATTTATTTACAAGCTATATTACTTGTCTGCTCCCTTTATTTTGCCTAATATCTCAAAGGCTTTTTCCACTTTTAGCTTTTTATTTTAAACAGGACTGATGTTGATGTCTTTAAAATAATCATATAAATATGTTATGCAGTGATTTACCCATGATGTGAGGCATTGTGATTTTTAAATCCTTATCTCTAAAATTTTGCATTGCATTTGGGAAATGTTTGCTGTAGCTTTAACCATCATATTGCAGAGTTTCCTTCTACTCTCCCGCTTCCTTTCATTACCCCAAGGTCTCCACTTCTGTCTCCTGCTTGAACATCCACTCAACTCTTCTTTTCATTTCCCACCTCAGGTCCCTTCTTCTCTAATTAGCCCTATAAGATTGACTCACATATACTCACGCTGAGATTTGTTTCTGGTAAAGTATACAAAGATAAAGCTATGTACACAAGAATTTTGCTTGAGGGGAACTCACAGTGGGGAAAGGATTTGTATAATTCTATTTTTTCTTTGGGGACTTTATCTCTGTTCTCTGGCTTCTTATCAAACCAAATCACAGGGCTCTTATGTATAATATTTGCATTTCCCTGTTTACAAGTCACTTTGATAAACATTTGATCCTCATAAGAACTGCTTAAGAACAGGGAGCAGCATTATTCTTCTTAAACAGATTAGGAAACTGAGGCTCTCCCAAGAAAGGGGTATCAAGGACCATACGCTAAACTAAGCAATTTTCACACGATTGTGGGTTTTTTTGTTTACTCATTAATTTATTTATTCAACAAATATCTTCTGCGCTCTTAGGATATGTGAATTTCTGTGCTAGGTGCTAGGCCGCACTCCTGCGTAACTCTTAGACTACTGAAGCAGACAGATGAGACAAACTCCTTTAGAATTCGGGTAACAAAATTCTTTTGCTGAGCTGATTTTATTTGCAGATCAAGCCCAGGCATATTTCAGCCCAGCCCAAATTGAATTAGGAATTAATGAAAGGAGGCATAAACAGCACTAAATTGGCACTCAAGAGATATTAGGTACCAAACTTGACTCAGTCTTTCACTCCAAGCATGACCTTAGACAACTCCTTTCCTCTCTGTGAGCCTCAGTTTCTTCATCTTTAAAGAGAGCCTTTAGACTAGGAGTACCAATAGCTCTGAGAATCTGCCTTTAAGGATTCATATTAATTGGCTTTACTATCTATTCAAACATACAGTAGGTAAGTGACTCTCAGTAAGGATTGGGGGCTACATCCCCAAGGTGGGGTGTGTCCTGTGCAATCTGAGTGTGTGGAATTTGAAAAGGAGCCTTTAATATTATAATCATGTATTTCAAAAAGAGGGAAAAAGAACCCTTACTGTTTTTGTATTGCAAACTGCCAAATGCAAAGTTACGTTAGCCTTCTAGACTAGTGAGAACAGGAGACTATAAATGCAATTTTACAGTTGATATAGGGATGGGAGGGTGGGATGAGCAGCACACTATCTGTTGACCTAAAGGGTCCACAGGTTTTAAGGAATAGAGGGTGCTCTGCTTACCTTGCAAGAGTGGCAGACAGAGTTGGGGCAGGCATCACATACTCTTTGGCCACCCCTTTACCCTAGGGAGTCCCTGGTGTGTTGCCTGCCGGGTGTCACTCCCCTCCTCTCTCCAGGTCCCTGCCTGTCTTGTGGGGAGGGGGCTTCTGCTGCTGTTTTCTCTCCTGGCCAGTCTGCAGCAGCTCCCCTCCCTGATGGAGTTCCTGATGGAATTTCTGCCTGCTACATGCCAAGTGGCTGATTATTCAACAACCATTTACCTTGTTGAGCTGTCTTCATTTATAGACAATTTAATCTTGATTTTGATCTTCATATTGTGCTTTTCCGCTTTTAGTCTACCAACTTGTTGATTTCAGCCAGCAAGTATGTCCTTGCTGCCAATCTTCTCTTGATTTCATCTCTCATTTCATCTAACCTGTCTGTTTTCCTGGCACCCCCTTTCACTGCTTTTCATCTCCACTTCACCAATTAACACTTTGGTTCACACCCCCTCTCCCAGCCTCATCTGCAGCTTTTGTCTGTCTAGCATTTATCCACCCATACCTGTCTGTCATATTCTTGCAGATTGTTAGACCTGATGCATCGATTTTCCCCCTTTTTGCCTGAGAAAATAAATAGTTACTTGCTAAATGACTGTGCTTTTCATGCCTCCCCTACTCGAAGCTCACAAATTATCATTGATCAAGGACTTTCATTAAGTGCATCATTAAGCAAACACTATTTTTTAACACACCCAAAACCTGTCTTTCCAGGAAAAAGAAAGCAGGGAGAAGACCAGGGCAATTCCATTGCTAAGTTCTTCCTACGAAGACGACGTGAAGAGCGGCCCCTTTATCTGCATGCAGCCTGCTCTCATCTCCACGTGAGCACATAACTGGCAGTGACATAAATCAATTTTTTACGGATTAACACAGGCTTCCATACAGAAGACAGGCAGGGCTCCTAGTGACTCGCATCTGAAGAATGCTCTCGATTTCTTTTCTTGCCCCCTTTAAAATAAAAATAAATACAGAGGCATGGAGTTGAAAGTCTCCTGAATTCTAGCAAAGCTCTGTTGAACGATGCAACTTGCCATGTACAGCTGAACTCTCCTTGCTCCCAGAAATGCCACTGGGGCCACCTTCCAAACCTCAGCCTCTGTGGCACCCCTTTGAAAAGCCATTGTTTCTGTTTCAACTGCTAAATGTGGCTACTGACTCCTCATTTCCCCCTTTGAAGCCCAGCTGAAAGGGGAAATTGGAGGGAGGAAAGCACCTGGAAAAAGCTGCCCAAGAGCAAACATCAAAATGCCTACACCCTGCATGTGTTAGGGAAAAAATATCAGTGAAACCCAGTGGGAGCCAACAGCATGTGTTTCTTATTCCTAAAACCCCAGCAGGCTTCACTCCACCCAGATCAACTTTTGAAATGTAAAGGAGAAAAAGAAAGAGGGGATGATTAACAAAGAAAAAAATCCATGCTTAGATGATGATTTTATTTCCCAGATACGCCTTTCCTGCCTCATTAATATACTTCTGGAGTGGATGAAAGTACTTGTCATCCAAAGCAGGTAGTAATGGCCCATTAAGAGATACCATGTCAGCTTCCTAATGCCTCATCAAAGGTTTATTGAAGAATACAGTCATTTTGGTACTCTCACTGGTTTTAAAGAGTTACATGAAGACAAATGAAATGCCCCTTTTCTTCACACATTTTCCCCGCAACCATTTCTGTCAATATCTTACATTTATAAATCATACTTCTCTGATAGCATTTGGTTGGGTCTATCATATTAACAATAGGACCAAGACAAGGCCAGAGGTCTTAGTAAGTGCTTTGTGTTCATTTAAAGATGCAGAAACGTGCCTACAGTATATTAAACTCCAGAGAGCAGCCAGCTGTTTTGCGTGCTACGTACAATATTACCAGTGCTGGAGCAATTTGGCGTTTGTAAAGTGGCAAATATATTATTAGAACTCTGTATATAGATAGATGTAGTTGAAACTATATTATTAGTAATAATAAAATGGAAAAGTTACCCTTCGGCAGTGATTTAATTGAAACCAAACTTGAATGGCCTTTGGCCTGTTTGTCCCTATGAGGTAATGGAAGCAGATTTACTCAGGTGACTAGGCTAGAGAGGTTCAGTGTTCCAGATGATATCAAGAGGTCTAGTCTCTTGTGTATTAAAGGACAACCCCATTGCACCCCATTACCACTCTGCCTTTTCCTCTGGCCCCAGGGTTTGACCCATATTTGGTTCCTTCCTCTCCCTTGTTCTCTGCCTCTCATCAGTTGCTGTGATGTCCTGTTGTTACTCTGTCTTATAGAGTCTTCTATCAGCTCCAGCCCTCTGAGGCTGCCCCCACTCTGCATTTCATTACCTCTTGCAGGATTACTGTAATGATATCTCCGAGGGTCTGCACACCTGTGTCGTTGCACCCAAGGCACTGTGGTAGAGCTACTATCCTGAAACTCAGCTCCAATCATATGCCTCCTTATTCAGCAGGCCCAACCCAAAACTTGAAAGACTTAAGTTTACTTGAATAATAAGGCCCTACTGCCTTGTACTGGCATTTGTGGTCATCCTCTGTGAGAGTCCCGATTTCCACACCAATATTTTGCTGCTACTCCCCTTCATGTATCCTCTCCTGCAGTCAACTAAACAACTTGCCGTTTCCCATACACCTAACAGATTTTCCAAGCCTTGGCTCCTTTTTTAAGCATTTTTTTTCCATCTTACACACTTTGCTCCCACCCATGCCTATGTATCAAAATATTCCCCATCCTTCACGACTCAGTTCAAAGGCCAAGAGTTTTCTCTGCTCCCTCTACTGACCCCCTGTTGTGCTTTGTCATTGTCTAGCCTGTATTTGAATAATTCCTCCTGATATATGTGACAGCATTTTTTTATTTTTAAAAATTATTGTGTATCTTAGTGGTATGGTCTGAATGTTTGTGTCCTTCCAAAATTCCTATGTTGAAATCCTCACCTCCAAGATGATGACATTAGGAGATCGGGTCTTTGGGAGATGATGAGATCATGAGGTAGGAGCCCTCAGAAATTCGATTAATGTCCTTATAAAAGAGACCCCATCCACCATGTGAGGATACAGCAAGAGGGTGCCATCTATGAAACAGGAAATGGGCTCTTGCCTGACACCGAATCTGCCAGCGCCTTGGTCTTGGACTTCCTAGCATCCACAGCTGTGAGAAATAAATTTCAATTGTTTACAAGCTACCCAGTTTATGGTATTTTGTTATAGCAGCCTGAATAAGACATTTAGTCTACATGATCTTCTTAAAAACTCTGTTACATAGGTAGGCTTTATTATCCTTGTTTTACAGATGAAGAAACTGAAGCTTAGAACAATGAAATGAGTTATCCAAGGACTCACAGTTTGGAGTCAGGAGTTGAAGCTGGTTTTGCTCCTCCAATTCCAAGTTTATAACTCCTGCTTATCCAAGTGGGGGGAAAATGTGGTTGAAGTTTTGTTTTTGGTTTTTCTTTTTTACAGGGGGAGGCCAGTTTTAATTAGGGTAGTAATTAGTCATTTGACTCAATTCATCTACTCATCCTCTCCCTTTAAGTGATTTGGGTGTGTAAATGCAATAGAATAGTAGAAAGGATAAGTTTTAACCTGTGTTCTGCCACCTTCAACTTATATGTTCTTGGTAAACCAGTTTCCTATTATGATCATCACTTTCCTGATCTGTGAAATGGATATAATTGTGCTTACTGTCAAAAGACAAAATTACAACAAATTTGGTTTAAAGTTCTAATTGTTTTTTATTTGCAATCCTAGAATCAGGTTAACACCTCATTTTATAAAACAAAATGAGTATTCTGCTGGGCATGATGGAATAGTTTTTGTAAGGTGGGAAACAAGAAAGAGAACAATAAAAAAAATTAGTAACATCAGGTTACTACAGGTCACTTTTCTTGTAAGGACTAAAGCAGAGTGGACTTCCTTATACATTGACTCGGTTAGACTGGGCTTTTCTGATTGGTTGCTCTCGCTCTCCTTTTTTCAGGAAAAAACTGGTTTGTTTGAGGATCTACCTGCTTTCATAAAGTTTTAGTATGATTATATGTCACTTAACATTAATGTCTCCATTTTGGTTTTGTCTGTTCTGTTGGGGCCTAGTACAGGAGGCTAGTCCAAAACAATGGCCTCCCACCAAACTTTAGTATTACTTAGCCAGGACTAAAAGGAGAATACATCTGCTAAGCACATATGCGGTATTAAATAAACATCAGGGAGTAGTCATCACCACCCCTTTACTTATGCGTTCTGGGCATCCCCTGGGGCCAGGGATATTTATCGCAGTTCTCTATCACTTTGGGGAAATATGGAGCAAGGAGATAAATACCCCTATCCCTGCCACCAACTTTTACTAGAATTATGTCCCAGGGTAAACCAATGGAGCAGATTGTTTCTGACCTTTTCTAAGTGAGAAGTGCTCAGAAATATCCTAAAGTTTTATTTTTCAAAAGCAACTTCATGCAAATGGTGAGGCATTTTCCCCCCTGGATCCTACTTTGCTCATAGCTCTAACCAGAGCATACTCAGGGATGGGAACCAATCATTTGGAGGAAAAAATAACCACTATTTGATGCAAAAGACCAATTTGTGATAAGGCCACTTTGTGGTGAATGGACCGATTTAACTCAATTGCCAAGAGCATAGTACTCAACAGACCAAGGGTTCCCGCTTGATCTACATGAGTACCATTTGGCCAGGTAGCATGTTGTCCCCTTCATTCCATCTAGCCTCCAGCCAATTTGTCATAGGTCTTTTCTCCTGGCCAGTTATCAGGAGACTGAATGATTAATTCAAAATGGGAATAAATAACACAGGCAGAAATCAGAGGCAAACAGGTACAAACTAAATAAAAGAAAATAAATAGAGTATACATACAGAATAGTATAAAAAACAATGGATTTTCAAAGTAAACCCACCCATAGTACTCCACCCAGGTTAGGAAACAGAACATTACCTGGATCCCAAAAGTCTTCCTCCTGCCCCCTACCAACCACTATTCTCTCCTCTGGTGAGGATTAATTTTCCAAAAAGCCAGAATGAAAGGAGATGAAACTTCTAGAAGGCAACCGGTATGGTAGATAAGACACAGGACAGTGAGTGGGAAGTGAACACATGGTTCTTAACTGTTAGGTTATCTCTTTTTCTAGCCACACTGTGACAAAAGCACAAACAAAATGGCAGCCTGGGAGAGTAGAGTGAGAACTTGACATACTGGCAGAGTTATTGAAGCAAATTACTTCACTTTGGCTTTCTCATTTTTCCCTACTGGAAAATTGAAAAGATAATGCCTACCTTGAAAGGCTGTTGTGGTAATTAAATGAAATCATGCATAGCTACACAGACGGTCCCCGATTTACGATGGCTCAACTTACAATTTTTCAACTTAATGATGATAGTGCAAAAGCAATTCACATTCAGTAGAAATGCTACTTTGAATTTTGAATTTTGATTGTTCCCTGGGTTAGCAGTATGCAGTATGATACTCTCTGGCTGTGCTGGGTAGCAGCAGTGAGCTGCAGCTCCTGGTCAGCCACACAATCAAAAATGTAAACATACAATATGTACACTGTACTGTGCTGCCAGATGATTTTGCCCAACTGTCGGCTAATGTAAGTGTTCTGAGCACACTGAAGGTAGGCTAGGCCACGTTATGATGATCAGTAGGTTAGGTGTATTTTCCACTTATGATATTTCCAACTTATGATAGGTTTATCAGGACATAACCCATCATAAGTTGAGGAGCACCTTTGTATCTGTGTAAACTTAGTGAGTGCTCAATGAATAGGAGCTGTTATATCACCATCCTTATTATTGGTAAGTTTAGATGATGCAGCATAAACCGATACTCAAGGCACGTACACCGCATAATCTACTACAAAGGGCAGGTTATTTGAGCAACCTGTGTCCTTACTGTTTATTTAAACCATATAAAGTGTTTTGATTGAGTAGTGAATGCCTAGTTCATTTTGGAAGTTGATATTGCACTATAACACTATAACAACTGGTTTAAATATTTCATTTAGCAAACAATTATCCTTATTAATTGGCAAGAAAAATTTAATTTCATTTCACAGAAAAATATTGTTATTTGAGGACTGTATTTTCAGGGTGACACCTGCAAAACAACACAGTGACCCTTCCTAAACACTAGGGATTTTTTGACATCTTGGAGATTACCACCCTTTACATCCACAGGTATCAGTCTTGACTCCTGGAAGTCCTCTTTGCTAGAGTTGTAAGGGACTTTAGTTGCTGCCCTGGCTTTAATCTACATCAATAGCAGTGGCTGCAAGAGTTATAACCTGTGGCCACTCTCACCAACAGATACGAGTGCCTGTTACCACAAACATCCCTCAGGACTAGGCTACAGATGCCCAAGAGTTCATACTACCTGCTTCATCAAATGACTGATGTGTTTCTGGGCAATCAAGGCCCAATCTCAGCTCTGCCACTTGCAATTAGTTAGAACTACAGGCAAACACTAAGCAGAGCCCGGTAAGTAGGGACAGGTAAAGAGAACATGTAGACTCCAAGGACTGTGATGGGTGAACTGAAAAAGAATGGAGTGACATGTTCAGAATGTCCTCCTCTAATCATTTTTGTGCATTGCTCAGATCTTGTTACGATCATCTCTTTTTAGTCATGTATTCTAATGTGTTGAGAAATAGGTTAACTTTTCTGTTCTTCTAAAGAACAATTAGCAGCAGTTGGAGTTGTGATTGGTTCAAATGTACTGTAAAAATTGATATCACTAATCATGGCTTCCATGATCCTTTGCTCCAAGCCCTCAAAAAAGCAGTCAATAATATCTAATAGGATACTTCTTGCCCTCAGAAAAAAAGTAAAGATACGTTCTTTGCTTTCTAGGCTTCTTTTTTATAATGCCTGGCTTTCCTCCCATTCAATTCCATCTTATCTTTGGGCCCATCCAACACCGAGGTTCCTGCAGGCATCACTCCCTAGCCTCCCCATACCACCTAGAGTCCTTACTCTGTAGGGATGGACACTCAGCTTGTGCTTTCCAGCCATGACTTCTTGAAGGCTTCTCTTTGGAAATTCTAGTATCCCTGGGAAACCACTGTCCTTTATGGAGACAATATCCAGCTCATGTTTCTCCCCCTTGGGAAGCTTGCCTGGACCCACCGAAGCAGACTCAAACCTTTCCCTTCTTGTTACCACTCATATGAACATGGAGTCCAGCGCTGACTTCTGTGTGGAAACAGATGTTCACCTCTTGGTCTCACAGTCTGTGATCTCCCTGAGGGCTAGGGGCAAGTTTCCTTATTCTTCTCTACATGTTCAGCTTTTAGCTCAGTGCCTAGCACAAAAGGGAATGTAATAATCCCCTGGATTGATGAATGAATGTTTGTGCTGACCGTACACTATGAAAAATTTCAATTACCAGTTATTTTTATCTACATTTTTCTTACAGAATGATAATAAAGTAATAATTCAAGTCTTTCCTATATTTAATCTAAAGTAGAAAGTTGTTTTAATGACAAATCTAGTTGTATTAAATAATAACTAGAGAACCCGAACTGAGTTACTCCTCCAGGCTGTCTCCTCTCTTGGCAACCTAACTTCCACTTTCTTTCCAGCTCCCCTAGTGGATATTCTAGGGCCTAGCCGTCTAGGTCCATGATATTCCTCAACTTTAGATTTCAGTATTTGACTGTAAGTTTGGGGGGCTGGAAGATTTACATTGAATTCGTGCTATAGCTGGGCATTTAAAATTGTCCTGCGACTGGTCCTCAAACTACTTTTCCAGTCTTACATCACAGCATCCCTTTGGACTATGGGTTACACTGGACTACTCCCTTTTTGTTACATATATCAACAGCTTTTAAGTCTTCACATCTTTGTTCAAACTGATCACTCCTGTAACTTCTTTCCCTATCCTTTTGGCCTCCTGACATCTTACTTAGGTTCACATTCAATTCTAATGCTACCTCCACTATGGAATGAGTTGCCTCCTCTCTATGCTCCCGTAATACTTTGTATGCACTTCCCTGATTGCAGTTATCCTTTGCATCATACATTATTACTTGTGAACCTGCCTCCTACCTGCACTAGTCTTCATAATCCCATATATTCTGCATGTTGGTATCTCTACTACCTGCTCCGAGTGGGTGCCCAAAAGACTCATAATCTGTCCTCCAAATGTCATTTCACTTAACATATATTTCAAGAACCTTAAAATGAACTTGGAGAAAATCAAACAGATTGGAATTTGAAAACATGGTTTCTCTTTTAACTTTTCCTGAAAACAGTTTTACTTATCAAGAGAAAGCAAGTTCATCATAGTTAACTGGGAAATCTTTTGTAAGATTTTTCAAATTAGTAAAGATGTCATTAGTTGGATAACACAGACCTCATTACTTGATCATATGTGACAATGATTCAACTGTCATTGAATAGGAATTAAAATATTTTCCTTATGATCTTTATTTTAACATGCATTTTAATATATGTTGATGGCACTGTAATGAGAACTATAGGCAGCAGACTCACCACCGATTAGAAATCATTTTTTCCCTAATGTCAGTTATTGAGGATCAATTGACATGTTCATTTTGAGATGTGATTTTCAGGTACAAGTGGCTCAGAGTCATGAGCTTAATGTGAAATACGTGATTCTAAAAGGCAAGTTACAGCAACCATGCCATTTTTGGAGATTAAAATTGGTCTGTTGCTTTCTTTGGGGTTGGCCATCAAAAGAAATAGCCATGTGTGGAATTGCTTTGCTTTGGGGGAATTGCTTTTGTATTTTAGTAGTTAAACTGGATTTATTTTCTAAAATGAAGTGTTCCTCTCAAGAATTTCTGAGGGATGCCCTGTCAATGATGCTTGCACATTTGGAGATCACTTGGCCTTTCCCATTATGCCACAGCTCATTCACAACTGTCCCATAAACTGAGAAGCCAGGAGTCTCCTGATAGTAAGAAAAGGAGGAGAGTGTACAGATGACCTTCCCACTCCCACTCAAGTTTTGAGGAAAAGCCTGTTTGAGGTCCCTGAGCTGTTTTGTATCCATTTTTAGGTCACTTAACATCTTACCAAGCAAAGTCATTTAGCAAGCTTTAAAATTAATGTCCAAGAACGTTAAATGTAAGTGAACATATCCGGGAAATTTAATCACTCTGTCTAATCAACCTAAAGGTTCTAAAAGATAAACAGTCTATGTGAAGAGTTACACCAAAAAAGTCAAAGGGTGCCCACTACTCTAACACCAGATCACAAGCTTCAAAGCAAGGGCCAGTCAGAAGTGACAGATTCCAGCCGTGATGATGTATGGAGACCTTCTCAGGTGACCTGAGGTGGCACCCCACAGTGTAATGACTCATCAGTGAGGAAGAACATGAGAGGGATCAGGAAAACAGTAATCTGGTTATGACATGTAATGTATGCCTAGAAACGAGTGTCAATTTCACTCAAACGGCCTTTTTAGCCTTGAAAAACTGAATCAACACAAACGAATGGAGTTCTGAAAGTTCAAAAGGTTTTCTTGGAGAAAAAAAAAAGAAAAGATTGCTTCTTTAAAATCAAGCAATCACTCAGGACGCGTACAATGCTATTAACTTCCAAATGTCTCTCATTACCACTCAGAATATTTTTGTCTCAGATTTATGGTAGTTTGAGTTTGTTTTCCCTCAAACTTTTCTTTATCCAAAGAACCCCTTTTAATTTGTAACTTGGAAAAAAGTAAATTCCCCACAGACAGTCACAGACAGCTGCTACATAGTATTGCAAATTCTGCTTTCAAATGGGATTCAATTTTTGCTCATTTTCAACGTGCATCCTTTTGTTCTGTACAATGGAAACATGCATTTCTATTCCACTGCCTTTTATCCTTCTTTTGTTAAGACTTCTAGCCCCTGTAAAAGAAATTCAAGCTTTTGAAGGAAGATTAATAAAAATCAGAAACAAGAACAGATTTCTGTTCTCAAGAACACACATAGCCAACCTGAAATCATCAAGAGCACTGGGTAATGGAGGCCAGAGTCTGACTTGACAGACAAATGTATTTGTTACATTTGCATCTTAGTCACTTGGATTGAATGGGGAAACTCACTTGGCAATTCACTTATTGCACCAAAATCCCAAGGCTTGTTTAATCTTGGATAATTTTTACTTGTCTTCCAGATGCTGACAACATGAGGCAATAACCATGATGTCTGTTGTTGGGGGCAAAGGGTGTCCCTCAGCAAATTTCTCACAGGAGTGGTTTTTGCCATAGTAGTGAGGGCTGCATAGATGTAATCTTTGTGTTGGTTGGAAAGGTTTTAAAATGCAGAGTTTACAGAGTGAAGATGATAAGACAGAGTGGCCCTAGACAATCCACTGTATAATTAGCTTCTGCTGAAATTAAAGGCTAAGTGACATGTTATCTTGTTATCAACTTGAACACAATTGCAAGAGATTTAACACAAATCATATTATCCCCCTCCTGCACACATCATCTCTGCCACACACACCCCCCCCCACACACAAAAGATGTTTAGATTCCATTTAGAGTAGATCTGCCCTTCTCCCATCCTGCTGAATAAAACTTACTACTTATTGTAAGATATTAATTGTTTTTAATCAGCTCAGTATAGATGAAAGCCATACATCCAATGAGCCCACATGCAAAATTTTCCTTTGAATTGTAACTATTGTTACAGCCCCATATATTTAGATATAGAAAATATAGATCCAAGCCAGCTTTAGCTAGCTTACATTTTAAAGAGTATTAGAAATATCCCACATTTTTGGTGGGAGGGTTATTGTACTTTAGTTGCACTTAGGTTTTAAGACTTTGAAATTATTCCTTGAGTTCTGTTCCAGGTTGGGGGTAGGGAAGAATGGGAGATCTTTTCAGGCTGGTTTCCAATTCAATCCTGTTTTCAAGTAGAGAAATTTGATCCCCCATACACAGGGCTCAATATAAGAGACCTTTGCTATTTGAGGTGAGGGTCTCCAATTTCTCTTTTTAAAACGGAAAATCTGGACTCAATCCATTTAAGTAAAGGGCAGGTTTTTAGTTTATTTAAGTCTTAAAAGGGGAGGGGAAGCTCC
The DNA here is from genome assembly GCA_963575035.1 of Avahi laniger. Taxonomy (NCBI): domain Eukaryota; kingdom Metazoa; phylum Chordata; class Mammalia; order Primates; family Indriidae; genus Avahi; species Avahi laniger. The sequence goes on from CAUYSK010052796.1 coordinate 14,473, forward strand.
CTCAGACATATCCCTATGGTTACACATCTATTTTTACCTTTTCCAAGCAAGACACATTTCTCTCCCCAGTTTCTAACCTATAACTATGAGGAGTGTACAGGAACAGCCTTTTCCAGATGACTAAAGCATAAAGTTAGCTATTCCTCTATCAAATATTGACCAAGGTAACATCCTTATTTACAGGAATTTCAGTACTCCTCTACCATTCCCACCACACACACTGTGCTAACTCTTAATGTATTTTTCTTCTTGAACGAGGCCACCTGACTCATCTGAGGGATTATCCACTGATACTTAGAGCAGTTAAAATTCTCAAGAGTTGAGATGAGCCAAGACGGCGAGCGAGAAAAGCCGCCAGTCAGAGTGTCTCTGCAAAAAAGACAGATTTTAGAAGAAAGTGAAAAAAATAAACTAGCAGAGAAACATAGATCGGGTGAAGGTCGGAAGGAAAGGTGCCTGAAACTATAGGAGACTCCACGGGAAGACGGTGTGGAGGAGAACTAGAAGGAGAAAGGTCCCCAAGAGGCTTGGAGACCAGTGACAAGGGTAGGTGGAACAGATAACTTTTCCCTCCCTTCCATCTTGGACTGTTGGTGGGCTCCTGAGCAGTTGGAGAGACCTGTCGACACCAGCCCAGAGATGGCTGCCACCAGTGAGCAATGAGCCTCTTGTGGACATGGCGCCAGGCTCCCACCTCCCTCGGGGCAACTCACCATGCATCGATCCTAGCCTATCGGCAAACGCCATATTACTCCATTCTCTCCTTTCCCTTCCCTATCCGTGGGTGCCCAGAGAGACAATTTTGCCATCACATGAAGGCATCTCCAAGGAATGGGAACTTTCCTTTTGGCACCCTACAGCAGACTGAGAGGTACTCAGACTGCAAGCTCCCTACCCGCCAGCCTTCCAAGGCACTGCTTGCCTGGAGACTCCAGGAAAGCGGAGCACATTCTGAGGTGGAGTGAAAGAGATCTAGCTTGGGAACCCTGTAGGTGATTCAAGACCAGCACCACTCCTCTCCCTGGCAGGGTCAGGGATTGATCTCAAGGGCCCATGGGACAGGCCTGCAGACCAGACCCCGTACACCCAGGTCATGATCGCACTGCCGCGGGACACAAAAGGGAGATCTGTGAAAGAGCCTACTGAGGAGTGTGCGCCTTTAGGGGCAGATCAGTGTGCCTGAGTGGCAACCCTCCTCCCAAAAGAGGGCTATACATCGAACACAGGCTGCGATCCTGACCTGGGAACCTCCTGGCCCACGTCACAGCCACGGGAGATCCATTGGCCTGAGGTCACACTTGCTGGCAGAGGCCTGGGAGAGGCCATGGAGAGGGGGAGAGTGGAGGGGAGCAAGATCTGCTCCAGAGTGTGGGTCTCAGACACCCCCACTCCACAAGCCCAGACTTTCAGCTGAGTGAAGCCATTTCAGCACCTCCTGGCAGCTTTGCACAGAAGCAGAGAACAGACCTTTGAACCTGCTAACAGCAGTTGTGGAGCCTGAGGGAAGGCTTACCAAACTCACCCCCACCCCCAGCCAGACTCACTCCCAGACCTGTCCCCACTGAGGTGGAGAATAAGGACACACCCAGAAGTCCCAGGGCCCCACCCACCAACCGAGGCACAAGAAGGCCTCTCCAGAGGAACAAGAGCTAGCTACAAAACCCAAAAACAACACTGCAACTCGCTCCTCAGAGCAAGTGCCACCTACTGACAGGGAGATCATTCTGCACACGCTTTTACTGCATCTACTGATTCATCATAAAGGGTGTGGTAGAATTGCACCCACAAACACCACCTACTGGCTTAGAAACTAAACAGGGCATGTCATTATCCAAATGAAAATCTAAAGGCAAGAAGGAATAACTGATCCACATGGGAAGGAACCAGTGAAAGAACTCTAAAAGTATGAAAAATCAAATGGAAAGCACACCCCCAAAGAGGAACAACAGCTCCCTAGCAATTGACATTACCCAAACTCAGAACACTAAAATGACAGAACAAGAATTTCAAACATGGATTGTAACAAAACTCAATGATATGCAAGAGAAAATGGATAACCAACACAAAGAAACCAAAAAAAACTCCATGACTTGGAAGAAACATTCACTAAATAAATTGAAACATTAAAGAAAAATCAAATCAATCTCCTGGAAATGAAGGACTTATCCAGGGAACTACAAAATACAGTGGAAAGCCTCAAGAACAGGGTAGCTCAAACAGAAGAAAGAATCTCAGAGATTGAAGACGACTCCTTCCAAGTAAATAAGTTGGTCACAGAGATCGAGCAGAAAATTAAGAGAAAAGAAATGAGCCTACAAGAAATATGAGGTTTTGTGAAAAAACTGAACATGAGGGTGATCGGGATTCTGGAAGCTGAAGAAGAAAACACTCAAGGGCTGGATAAGCTATTTGAAGAATTAATAGAGGAGAATTTCCCAGGCCTTGCTAAAAATCTAGATATACAGGTACAAGAAGCTCAATGGACCCCAGGGAGATTCAATGAAAATAGGAAGACACCACATCAAGCAGTCATCAGATCGACCAAAATAGCCACTGAAGAGGCCTTCTAGGAGCTGTAAGGCGAAAGAAACAAGTAACACTCAAAGGAAAGTCCCTCAGAATAACTCCAGATTTCTCAACTGAAACCCTATAAGCAAGAAGAGACTGGGGCCCCATTCTCACTCTTCTGAAACAGAATAATGCGCAGCCTAGAATCTTGTACCCTTCAAAACTAAGTTTCATATATGAAGGAGCAATAAAGACATTCTCAGATAAGCAAAGACTGAGGGAATTCACCAAGACAAGACCAGCTCTCCAAGAAGTACTCAAAACAGAATTACACAAGGATGAGCACAATAAATACTCCCAAATGTAAAACCCACTCAAAAGTTAAAGATCAAAGGCTAGATTCCACAATGGCTCAAGAGAGAAAGCAAAGCAACAAAATGCAACACAACAGAATGAACATAATTCACCCCACTTATCAGTTCTCTCAATAACTCTGAATGGCTTTAAATCCCCTTTCAAGAGACATAGGCTGGCCAAATGGATTTAAAAAAAAACAAGCCAGGTATCTGCTGTCTTCAGGAAATGCATATAACCTACAAGGATGCATTTAGACTCAATACAAAGGGATGGAAATCAATATTTCAAGCAAATTGAAGCCAAAAGAAGGCTAGTGGGGCAGTTTTGATCTCATATAACTTAGTTTATAAATCAAGACAAGTAATGAAAGACAAAGATGGCCACTATATAATGGTGACGGGTGCAATTCAAGAAGAAGACATAACAATTCTAAATATGTGTGCACCGAACTTAGGTGCACCCAGATTCATAAAGCAAACTTTACTTAACCTAAATAATTTGATGAACAGCAACATCATTATAGTTGGAGATTTCAACACCCCACTGATAGCACAGGACAGATCCTCCAAACAGAAAACTAACAAAGAAATAATGGACTTAAACAGGACTCTAGAACATATGGAGTTGACTGACATTTAGAGGACATTCTACCCAAAAACCGCTGAATACACATTCTTCTCATCAGCTCATGGGACATTCTCTAAGATTCGCCATATTCTAGGACACAAAACATGTCTCAAAAATTTAAAAAAATAGAAATGATACCATGCATCTTCTCAGTTCACAGTGAAATAAAAACAGAAATCAACCCCAACACAAACTCTCATCTCTACACAAAGTCATGGAAATTAGACAACCTTCTGCTGAACGATTCCTTCATAAACGAGGAAGTAAAGATGGAAATCAAAAGATTTTTTCAACTAAATGACAGAGGTGACAAAAGTTTTCAAAATCTGTGGGACACAGCCAAAACAGTCCTGAGAGGAAAGTTTATGTCCATAAATGCCTATATCCAAAAGTCAAAAAGAGCACAAAGAGGAAACCTAATGAATCCACTCAAAGAACTGGAAAAAGAAGAACAGACCAACCCCAAACACAGCAGAAGAAGGGAAATTAAAAAGATCAAATCAGAAGTAAATGAAATTGACAACAGGGAAACTATACGGAAGATTAATATAACCAAAAGTTGGTTCTTTGAAAAAATAAACAAAATTGACACGCCTTTGGCTAAACTAATGAAAAACAGAAAACTAAAATCCCTCATAAGCTCCATCAGGAACAAAAAAGGAGAAGTTACAACTGATGTCGTGCAGATTCGAGATATCATTTATGAAAAAATTACAAAAACCTTTATGCATACAAACTGGAAAATTTGGAGGAAATGGACAAATTTTTAGAAGCACACAGTCTCCCTAGGCTCAACCAGGAAGACACAGAATTCCAAAACAGACCGATATCAAGGACTGAAATTGAAACAGCAATAAAAAACATTCCAAAAAAGAAAAGTCCAGGATCGGATGGTTTCACACCCGAATATTACCACACCTACAAAAAAGAACTGGGGCCTATCCTTCAAAAATTATTCCACAACATCGAGAAGGATGGATTCCTCCCCAACACATTTTATGAAGCCAACATAACCCTGATACCAAAACCAGGAAAGGATGCAACAAAAAAAAGAAAACGACGGACCAATATCCCTTATGAATATAGATGCAAAATTTCTCAACAAAATTCTAGCTAACCAAATTCCGGTGTTTATTAAGAAAATAATCCATCATGACCAAGTGGGCTTCA
>CAUYSK010052803.1:0-25251 GCA_963575035.1 Avahi laniger
TGAAGAACAACAGATACAAACCTAGAAGGGCTATGAAAAAAAATGTGGAAATCTGAATTTAATTACATCTTAAGTCCTTAATTTTTACTGAGGAGTTTCTATATTGTTAATCGTTTCTTCTGAGGCATTATATTGCTTATAGGTGGAAAGAAATTAAATATTTAAATGTATCTTTCAGGTGTTCTGATTATTATAAAGGTATAAACCTTTCTTTGTAGTGAGTAAGAGAGAAAGCATGAATGGTCAGATTGAGGGATTTTTCTTTGCTTATTTTGACATTTGATAAAAGAACCACTAAGATTAAAATCAGGCTTTTTCAAGTGTGTCCATGAATAAGTAAAGAGCTTGTTAGAAATGTAATTCTCATCCCTCATCCAGAGCTTCTGAATAGATTACTCATTGTAACACAATCCCGAAGGGATTAACATGTTCATTACAATTTGTGAATGAAGCTACATGGAAAACACTTAATGACAACTGAATATATACACACACACACATAAAACACACACAAGCATATATTGTACACAAACATTTTTATCCATTCATTTGTTTTACACAGCAGAAAACAATGAATTCTCATACATGTGTCTTCAAAAATATTAATAGTCAGGACTAGAAAAAGAGGGAGGTACGATTTCTACCATTTATTATCAGTATGATGCCAGAATGTCTGTTATGTATCTGAGCCTCATTTACTTTGTCTGCAAAATGGGCATAATACCATTAACCTTGCCTGCCTCATAGGAGTTTTTGTGAGAATAACAATAGATAATTCACATGTCTACTTGCAATCTGTAAAGTGCTATAGTCATGTGAATTATGTCATGATCACTGTTAGCCTCACTCGAAGAAGGGAAATGTTACAGTTGTAAATATTTCAAGACTGCAAGACCAATGAATGGCAGATAGGCCAAATTCATTTGTTGCTATGGTAATTCACATCAGATAGATGACTCTGATATGGAATTTCCATGAGATGATTTTCCCTTGCCTGGGACATTTTTCTTTTCAAAACACATGTCTTATCATGGAATTCTATCTATATTGAAAGTTTTAATTATCAATATAGTAAAATTTATTACAGGGTTAAAAACATTGTTGGATCACCAGTTAAATACTCCCTTTACTAAATTTTATATGAACATCAATACAGTTAATTTTCTATTGTTAATTTATGCTATGTGCAACACTTAATTCATACCAAGTTTTGATACTATTTCTATGTATGTATAAATTGTCTTTCTACCCTCACTATCTTTCTAAATGAAAGTCAATTTTACTGTGACATATTCTAAAGAGTAAATCTGACAATCATGCTTACAACATTCTCCATCAACATTATTTTTTTATTCCTTTATATATAGATACAATTTAATTTTGCTTGTGTATCTTTAACTGACAGCTATATTAATAGGTGCACAAGTCCTTATACATTAATGTTTAGTTTGTTTCCTATTTTTGTATGTTAGAAATAAAATGTGATAAATACTCATACATAACATGGCAAAATACATTGCAGATCTCTGATTATTAACTAAGGTTAAAATTTTTACATAAGAATTACTGGATCTATTTTATTCCTCTCATAGATGCATAAATTTACTGGTGGAAATAAATTTTTAACTTTATCAGTGATTTTGGTTACTTGTCTTCTGTCTTTCCTTAGATCTTCCTTTCCATCTTTCTTCTCCCTTAAAAAATTAAATCATCTTTTTATATTGTTCTACCTTAACTCACACCTTTTTGCTGAAGAAATTCACCAGATATAAGAGACTAATATTCAAACTATACAAGGAACTCCTACAACTCAATGGTGAAAACAAAAATAAACAAACAAAAGCCCACCAATAACCTAATTAAAAAACAATCAAAGTATTTAAGTAGAGATTTTTTTAAAAGACATACAAATGGCCAATAGTTATATAGAAAGATGCAGAATATTACTAATCATTGGAGAAATGCAAGTCAAGACCACGATGAGGTATCTCCTCACACCTATTGGGATGACTATTATCAGAAAAAGAAAAGTGTTGGCAAGGATGTGGAGAAAATGAAACCCTTGTAAACTATTTTTGGGACTGTAAAATGATGCAGCCTCTATGAAAAATAGTATAGAAGTTTCTCAAAAAATTAAAAATAAACTACCATATGATCAAGCAATCCCACTTCTGGATATTTATCCAAAAGAACTGCAATCATTACCTTGAGGACATATATGTTCCTTGCAGCGTTATTCACAATAGCCAATATGTGAAAACAACTTAAATTTCCAACAACAGATGAATGAATACAAAAAAAAAAATTGGTGCTTATACACAATGAAATATTATTTAGCCTGAAAAAGAAGACAATCCTGCCATATGTGATAAGACAGATGAAACTGGAAGACATTAAGCCAAGTGAAATAAGCCAGTCACAGAAGGACCCATACTGCGTGATCCCACTTGCACTAGGGATCTAAGAATCAGACTCAAGAAACAGAGAATAGAATGGTGGTTGCCATGGGCTGAGGACAGAGAAATGAGAACTGGTGTAAAGTCTCAGTTATGCAAGACAAATAAGTTTTAGACAACTGATGTACAGCATTGTGCCTAGAATTAACAATGTAGTATTGAGCACTTAAAAATTTAAAAGGGTAGATTTTGTGTTAACTGTTCTTATTGTAATAAAAAATAATTAATTAGTTAAATTTTTAAAAAGTTTATCATAAAAATATGATAAAATAAAATCTCCTTTATTATTGAAGATTATTTTCAAATGTGTGATGAACATATTTTTAATTTATCATGGTTTTCAATTTTTAATTGTTATTCTAATGTATGATGTTGATATTTGTTTATTGCTCTAATCCCACCTTTCTTTTGTTTGCTGTTTTCTTATTAGTTTACAGTAGTTTTACTTTATATTTGCTTCTTATATTTTACCTTGATTTTTTTTAACTCCTTACTTTACCTGGAATTTATGTTATTCCATGCGTTGACATAAAAATTTAAGTTTTTTTCCTTATGAATTCCTCTTTACTTTTTTCCATTTTTTTCCCATTTTCCCATTATCATTTTCTGAAGAGTCCATACTCCCCCACTGATTTGAGGTGCCACCTTTATCATAGACCAAATTCATATGCTTTTTTTTTTAAATTTTTTATTTCAGGAGCAGAACTGAGAACCCAGATATAAAATCATCCTCATATAGCCATCTAATCTTTGACAAAGTGGACAAAAAAATACACTGGGGAAAAGAATTCTTATTTAATAAATGGTGCTGGGAAAACTGGATAGCCACATGCAGAAGACTGAATCAGACTGAATTTATTCATAAGTTTTTTATGGTGGGAAAGAAAGTTTTAGTGTCAGATCTGTAATCCATTATCACTCTTTACTGCTGTATACCCATATACACAAAGATACGGAAGCTAGACAAATTCCCTGATAAATATACTAAAAATACGCTTCCTGGAAAACACACTCATTATTTTCCAGAAGGGGAGTCTTCACTTTTGGACTACTTTGATAACATATACCTTATTTGTCTAGATTGCTCATGGGAAGCAAACCTAGAATCTCTGGATTTCTTTTTTTTTTTTCAGCATATTATGGGGGTACAAATGTTTAGGCTATGTGTGGTGACCCTTCCCTCACCTCCCCCCCACCAAGTTTGAGCTTCAAGCCCGTGTATCCCTGGGATGGTGTGCATCTCACTCTTTGTGTATGCATATATCCGTCCCTCCCCACTTCCCCTTCCCCTCCCCCTCCCCCCCGCCCGACATCCAATAAATGTTATTCTTGTATGTGCACTTATGTGTCGATCAGTTCATACCAATTTGATGGTGAGTACATGTGGTGCTTGTTTTTCCACCTTTCATCTCTCACAAAAATCAGCTCACGCTGGGTAACAAATTTAAACCTCAGGAGTGAAACTATTAGAATTCTAGAGGAAGATGTTGTAAATACTCTTCTAGCCATTGGCCTAGGCATTGAATTTATGAAGAAGATCACAAAGGCAATTCCAGTAACAACCAAAATAAATAAATGTGACCTGATCAAATTAAAAAGCTTCTGCACAGCCAAAGAAACTGTCAAGAGAGCAAACAGACAACCTACAGAATGGGAGAAAATTTTTGCATGCTACAAATCCGATAAAGGGCTGATAACTAGAATCTACTTAGAACTCGGGAGAATCAACAAGAAAAAATTAAACAACCCTATCAAAAAGTGGGCAAAGGACATGAGCAGAATAATGGCCAAAAAACATATAATTCTTACAGTAACAGTGTTTTATAAATTTTCTTATACAAGATGATGACATCTGTATGCTATATTTCATATTTTGCAAAAAAAGGAACATAAATAAACATCATGATAAATCCTAAATGTTTTATACAGAGAAAAAAACACATTTGAGAAGCAAAAAGATAAATTATTAGTTAGAAAATGTCAAGAGGCTAACTCAGTTCATAACAGAAACAGTGCAAGTAAGCAGTTATAACGCCATAGCTAAAGAAAATAAAGCATATTATTAAGCTAGAAGGGAAAAGGGGGTTGAAAACCAGTCATACTTGGCATTAATGGTTTCAATGCTCTCAGTAAGTATAAATATGACATACTGAAAATTAAAGCTGAAATTTTAAGTAAATAAATATTTAGGTGTGCATTTGAGATTCTTTTGCTTTGTGATTCAGCGCCTTATCACTTGGGAAAAAAAAATCCTGCATTTTAAAGCCATTAAATGGAATTCTTACATCATTAAAATAGTTTTATAATAAGAAAATGGTATTTCAAATGACAGAGTGGGAATTTCTTTGGAGATAATAAAATTTCCACTTACGTTAGATATATTATGAGTTATTTATTTGTGAATTGGTATCTGTGCAAAAATGAATTCACTTAAAATTTAGCATTTACTTATTTCATTCAACATAGAATTTGGAAATAGCCACTCTAGACAATAGATCTATTAGCTTAGAATTTTTTTTTCTTTCATGCTTTTCAATAATGTGCAAAACAATTTTAAGAGGTGCTATTTTGTGTTGAAGCAAATTAGTTTAATAACTTTGGAAAATAGGTTTAGCAAAATTTTGTGTTTTTTTCTATTAGAAACATGAAAGAGAAAAATTCTAAATCTTCATTTGGTAATGCTGATATTTTTATTTAAAAATCAATATATGACCACCATGCAAATAAAAAATGAGCTATATATTTATATATATCTTTTATATTCATGTATATCCTAGCTTACATCATCTATGAGCAGTTCTTTCAGGAAAGCCAATGTGAGAAAAGCACTATAGGTGCCCTCCAGGTTACAGCCAGGGGGGAAAACAAAAACAGAGGCTCTCAGCTGACAGCCCAGAGGAAACTGAATGCTGCCAAGCACCTTGTGATCTTGGAAGCAAATCCTTCTGTTAGGTGGAAAGTGAGGACCTCCCCCCCTCCTGGGGACAAAGGCAGGCTCCTGGAGCGACTGCCACGCCTGGGGGAGGAAGGAACGCCCTACCATTCTGCAAGCATAACTTAGCCTGCCAACTGCAAAAGAATGCAGAGGTACAACGAAGCCTGGAAGGTGACCTAGAACATTCTAAGGCTAATTATCATGTCATTAACTGAAAGCTACATTGTGCTTCGCCTCCCAAATGCACTTTCAGAGAGGCTCACGGTAAATCCGCATGCACATTAAGACCCAGGTCCTATAATTCCCAACTGTCCATCAAACTGGTTCAATGGTGACATGTGAACCACAAGGAAAGCCCAATCCAGACACTATAAAACAAGGGTCCAGACCATAATCAAGGCCTTTTTTGGTATGACAAGGGCCCATTTGTCGTTCTTTGGTGAATGTATCTTGCTCTTACTGTGTAAACCTATAACTTACCCTTGCTTTATAAACCTATCTTATCCTTCCTCAATAAACTTCATTTCACTCTTGCCTTGCTTTTTTTTTTTTTTTTTTTTGAGACAAAGTCTCACTGTGTTGCCCGGGCTAGAGTGCTGTGGCGTCAGCCTAGCTCACAGCAACCTCAAACTCCTGGGCTCAAGCGATCCTCCTGTCTCAGCCTCCCGAGTAGCTGGGACTACAAGCATGCGCCACCATGCCCGGCTAATTTTTTCTATATATTTTTAGTTGTCCAATTAATTTCTTTCTATTTTTGGTAGAGACGGGGTCTCGCTCCTGCTTGGGCTGGTGTCGAACTCCTGAGCTCAAACAATCCGCCCGCCTCGGCCTCCCAGAGTGCTGGGATTACAGGCGTGAGCCACCGCGCCCGGCCTCTTGCCTTGCTTTTGGTGTGTCTGGTCATTCTTCAGCCAAGAGCACACCAAGAATTGATATTTCAGACTGCTGACCCAACACTTCCAAATTCACAGAAGACACTGTAACCTTGATTTCAGCCTTGGAGAGGCCCAAGTTTAACCGTGCCTGCAGTCATCCATAGAATCTGTGTGATAATAAATATGTGCTTTGTTTTAAAATGCTGTTTGTATTATTTTTATGCAGAAATGGATATGAAATACATCATCACTCACATCCTAACAGTAAGAGGAAAGTGGATATCGAATCCAGAAAGTGAATGGACATTTCCAAGAGAGGATGCATAAGAACCGAGTTGATTTTCATTCCTGAAGAGCAGCGAAAGACAGAGAAATCTGGCATGAATTGACTCTTTTTCCTCCCTCCCTGCTCCCTCCTTCTTTTCTTCTTTCCCTTTTTTCTTTCTTTCATTTTCTTCCCCTCCCCACTTCTTTACATACTCCACATTTTCTATATAAAATAACTGCTTTACTCTCATGGTTTCAGTGATCACATCACCAAATCTTTGTCTCAGATTCTGAAACTTCTCCCAGTAGCCTTGTTTTCTCTTCTGATTTTCAACATACAGAAGGTTCATGGTAAATGTTGTGAAAACGTTTTCCACAACTGCTAATTATGAATGGAAGTTTAAAAAGTTTAAAACTGGGATAACATTAAAATCCATATTAAAATTCAGACATCACATTCAGGCTGATTCATCTTAAATTTCAAGATGCTTGCTTTATAATATTCATGGGTTTGAAAGAGTTTACTTATCAAACTGAAATGTGCAAAAAACTCAACATGTTACTCATTTGAAAATGTGTCAGTAAATTTTATTGGAAGAAATAGTTAGCAGTTTTAGATATATAAATACAGTTTTAATATTTCCAATATTGAATTCAATCACATAGTTCTATGTTTCTATTTTCCCAAATCTTTATAATTTTGCTGCAGAAAATAATTTCTATAAAATATTCCTATTGAAATGCACTATCTCTACCAATGAGTGAAAATGCATATAAGGTCAAAAAATAAATATACTTATGATAGTTATAATCCAAGTATTCACCATGTTCTAAAATTAGAGATCTTCTCTGAATAAAACTTGTTCATTTTAATTTATAATTAGAAATATTATTTTGAATAATTTAGTATTACAAAGTGAAGAGTATGTGTAAAACATAATAAAGTTCTCAAACCTTGAAACTAATTTGCGCTTTTGATACATTATAATAAAACAAAGGCAGTCAGGTTTATTTACTTCATAGGTGGAAAATGTAATTATCATGCACACTAATGCTAGTTATTTTGAATAAAGCCTTAGGGAAATGACTACAACTATAACATTGTCTACTTATTAAAAAATGTGTTGTGGGCATTTTTCAGTCCTTCCTATTATGGAAGTAGTTATGCCGAAAAAATGTGAGACCAAGGTGCAGAGATGATAATGTATCAGTTCTGTACTACAAAGTGAACTGATAGATGTCTGCCATTAGTGATAAAGGTTTACTAAAGCTAAAGGTTTACTAAAGGTTTACTTGTGACTACAGTCTTAGTCACAAGGTAAGAAGGATAGAAGCTTTACATATGGACTGCAGCGTTCCATAAGTCTTTTTAAAAAATCATTGCTGTGAAAGCCTGAACAAAAAATAGAACCGCAGAAAGGCATTCATGGATAAATTGAGATATATTGCCAATATGTAGCTCTAATTCTGGCTAATTTTACATTTCAATGCCTATCCATTAAATATTTTGACTCATGGCTTAGCTAATCTATTCACTTATAATAATATTCTTACCATACCTCCAATATCTAAAAATTGCCTTTTTACAGTCTTATTGATGATGATTTCATGAAGCTTCCACTATTACTCTATTCATCTTTTTTGTTCTAAACTGAATATTGATATAAACTACAATTGGAACATCATACAATGCACAGCATTTTGTCCCAGTGTTCCTTTTCCACCTCTGCAATTAATCTGTCAAACAGAGAAAATGTCTTTTTCATCATTGTAACCCTCCAATGCCTATCAAATTGCATTAAATGATTAGACTAAAATATTAAAATTAATCAAGATGTCTAATGATTGGCCCCCATTAAGATATAATTTTTCATGGATAGAAACTATTTCTGCTTTCTTCCTTGTTTATAATTTCCGACTTTAAAGAAACTAGGTTATCTTCCACACTTATTCCCCAAACAAGAACAAGCAGACTTAGGATGTGTCAAGTAATCACCACTCCAAGAGGTTGTATTAACTGAAATTATAAACATTTCCAAATAATTTTATGTTTTTAATAGGCTATTAAGAAAAATTAATTGTGGAATAGTTACATAATATGGGATATTGCTACTAAGATATCAAACAGAATAATCTATATTTAACCCATTGCAGATTACTGATGTTTCTGTTGACATTGCTGTAACATCAATTTAGCAGGTGGTATAAATTCTATACTCATTATTAATATAAGAATATTAATTTCTTTCCAAATTCTATAGCCAGTATGATTATGATAAAATTTACTGCTAGATGTGTATCACTATCAAAATATAAACAATGGCCATGAAAGGCAATTAATGACATTGAAAGATAACTAGATTTAAAGTCAGGTAAGGAGTCCACCTCCTAGCTCTGCTGGTACAGGTTTAATATAATTTGAAATTAACACCTTTGCATCTCAGTTTATTCATCTATAGAATGACAATTGTAATTAAACCCTCCTCCTCCCCCTGCAGAATACCTGTAAATTTTACGTCGGATAACATGCGTAAAAATGTTAGAGCAGGAGATAAGGAGACAGGGCTGAGACTAGATGGAAGGGCTTGAAGATCATGTGCAGGTGTTAAAATAAACAACTCTTCAGCAGACATTAACTAGAGGGGCTGATAACAACAGATAAGAATCAGCCTCAACCAGTCCGTCAGCTATCTCTGCCACCTTACATGAAGTTTGTCTAATTATTAATACAATATAATTTACATTGTGGTTTTAAAATTTCTCCACCCTTGAAATCACCATGACAGTTCCGAAATAGCCATATAAAGTATGAAAATGAGGGGGAACAAAATTCTAGGAATTGCCATCCAAATTCTTAGTGAAAGCCAACCCCTTGGCCTTGAGTATTCCTCCCCTCAATTAGCAAGACTACAAAAAAGCTAAAATCACTTCCTTCTGGTGCAGCTGCTCCGTTCCATGCCTGCCCACTCTCTTTCTTGAGAGTGTACTTTCACTTTCAACATAGCTTTTGCTTTCTTGGCTTATGTGTATCCTGAAATTCTTTTCCCTGACAAACACCAAGAATTTGGAAAAATCTTCACTCAGAGGCCAGTAACAAAAATAACTAGAAGAGTATATAATAAATCATTTTAAAATTAATGAATTTTTTATTATGAATATTTCACTCGTTATTTTTAGTTTATGTAAATACTGAAAATGGGCATTCTTGTTATGTCACAGGTGAAGGCTGGCAGTTCCTAAGTCCCTGTATCTCTGAGTTCTAGATATGCAACTACATATATCATTAGCTTACTCTCCCACAGGCCCTTTAAACCTCAATATTTTAGAACTGAATCCTCCTTGTATTTACCTCCTCTCACTGGATCTATACAACCTCCCCACATCTGATCCTCCATTGGCAATCTCTCCTGCTACCAATGATGCTATCTAATATCTATTCATTTACTTGAGCCAGATAACTGCCCTTGATTTATCCCCTTCCATTTCCTCTCACATCTCCATTATCATTGCTATTCCTTAAGTCAATTTCTCTTAATTATTGCAATAGTCTCTTACTTAGACTTCCTGGCCTCTAATATATCCCATTATACTTTCTACACTTTGCAACCAGAGCAATCATTCTAAACTTTAAATTTGACTATATATCTCTCAAGATCAATTCCTTTATGATTCCCCATTGCCTTCAAGGTAAAATATAAGTGGATTAGCAAATGTAAAGAAACTTCGTGACTTCAAACTTTCCCATATTCACAGCTTTCTGTGTCCTAGGCACACAGAGATTTTAAGTGCCTAGAATTATTTTAATCTGCTAGGTCTTTTGGACATGTTTTGATTTAAATCAAATGTCCTTTACTTTGCTTATTTTTTCTTATTCTTGAAAATTTTAGTAAAATTCAGCTGAAGTATCATCTTTTTTGGCAATCAAATGCTTATTCTCTTCACCTCCCTTCTCCCCCCATTGAAACTTTTTTGATTAGGTGTCCTCTCATGTGTTCTCAAAGAACTTGTACGATTTCTTTTAACTCTTATCCTTCTGTATTACAATCATTGATCTCTAGCATTAATCTGTGAGGTCTTTGATTACGTGAAACCATACCTTATTTATATTTGTATATATTATTGATAGAATAGAATAAATAATGAATGAATATATCAAAAGACAATGCAGTAAAAATCAGAATTTCAGGCAGACCTGTAAAATGTTTCAAGATATAAGCAATCAGAGTACAATACTGATTTTTAACACAAAACATGTTACAAACACATTTCATGAAATAAATCAACTTTTATTTCTACATACAAATAGAAAAGAAATTTTCTTGTCTGGAGAGAAAAAAAGCAATTTTTAATTCCTATTGTCAGGCAATTAGCAAATGGGTGCATAAACGGAACAATCAATTCTAATAATAATTTAACCCTGACCTGCCCTTGATCTTCATCTCCACTTACATGTTAATAGGCAACTCACACTTAGCATGAATATAGCAGAATTCTAGACTCTCTCAAAACAAATATGATCAATTCTTAATTTTCTAAACTCAGTAAATGTCACCATAATTTATTTAATTATACAAGTAAAAATCCCAGCAGTTTTATAGGTACTTAGTATTTCTTTAACCCTCAGATGCCAATTAAATAAACATTTATAGATCTTTAACTCTATTATTTATCATGCTATGGCATGATATAACAATACTATTATCAAGTTACTGTGTACTGTGTACGATTAGTATAATCGGGACCAAACCGGAGGATTGTACAAAGTGCTTTGGAAGTGCAGAGGAAGTTGTGTTTTACTCCGCCATGATGTCTAATTACTCAAGCCTTGACTATGGTAAAAAGGAATAGAAGATTTATTTATTGGGTGCTTACTGTATGTCAAACAATGAGACATTATAGTTTAATATATTATCTCATTTAAACTTTATAAACTTATAAAATAATATTATAACTCTTATTTAAGGTAAGACAAATTGATCAGAAATGTTAAATGATTGCTAAAAGTCACAGGATTAATACATGCTGAGTACAAGAATTCAATCCAGGAAGATTTCTCTTCCACAAGTAGAAGGGGATAACACTAAAACGTCATGTTGAAAGATTAGTTATCTACATACAGAAATAGAAAGGCTAATTTATATGGAGAGAAAAGAAGTTCAGGATTGAAGAAATTATATATAGGAAAAATCGTAGTTTAGCATAACTATAGCTAGTAGGCAAGACAGATTGATGTAACAGAAAATCATAAAGTGACAGGTAATTTGTAGAACTGTATATAAAATACTGAGGTGTTTGTGTTAAACCATGTGCCTGATAGAGAGCTGTTTTCAAATTTTGATCAAAGGGTTGGCATGATAAAATTCTTATGTAAGTAGTTTTAAATTTAATAGAGATTGGGAAATTCGTAAGGATAAAATCATGATTGTCTAGGTATGAGGGTAAAATAATTACATTAAGGATGAATGTCTTGTTTCAGTAGGCCGATGTAGTACTACACTGGGACATTAGTCAATACTAAGAAGAAAACATTTGATAGTAAAACAGAATACCAGTGTCTTAAAGGTCTAGATCAGGAAGACAAAAATCCTGATCTGGACAATTCAAGAATTCTGAGAATTGGAACAACCCAGAATAGACAGAATGCTGTGATTCAGTATATTTTGGGACACAAGAATTACCATTGTGGTCTCAGCTCTTTATGTCTCATAGCATTTAAGAAGGTTTATAAGAGATAGCATTAAAAAAAAAGAATAATTACCTACTAAAGGTAGTAGTTTGACTCAATAATAGCTTCAATAAGTAAAGAACAGAGTTTATCACCATATGTCTTGTATATACTTAATGGCTAATATATAGAGGATATCAGAATTTGCAGAGAATACATTGTAAAGATTTAATAGGACAAGTATTCAAGCAGGTGCTAACTTTATGTGATGGGCTATGCTATCTGAAGAAGGAGCAGTATATTACATAAAAAATAAGATTCTACTTTCAGAGAATATGAGCATGGAAAAAAGTAACTGTTCAACTTTATAAAATGCAAATTCAATTTTTCATTTCAATTTTGAAGAATACATTCCAATTTCTTCCAATGCCTTGGATCCTTATTTCAAACTATTTTATGATACATTTCAGCAATGTATAATGTAATACAATTGCATTCTTGCCAATTAACTGAAATTTCTGGTTTACAGAATGTTAATTGATGTACGGTTCCTTAAATATGTATTTGAGGCTAGCAGTTTCTACAAAATGAAGTTATTTAGGTCTATGAACTTTGACATTGGCAGTTTTCAAAAATTATATCAGTGATAATGGAACAGATTTTGCCCACACCATCTGTTATTATTCAGAGACTTAAATTTCACAATTGAAAAACTAGTTGATAAAAGTATCAATGTTAAGGCTGCTGAAAGATATTTCTCCTCTAAACATCATGATATAGTTGTTTCCTCAACACTACATTGCTTGATTATCTCAGCTATAGGATAAGATAATGCATTTTATGGCCATTTTCTTACTGAGTCTAATTTACCATTTTCCATCACTTAGAAAAGGGTATAACCAGCAAATCAACCTAATTGCTCACTAAGGAAATTTGTATCATGGCAACAGAAAGAAATGTCTTTCATTCCCATGATATAATAAGAAATATAATTGTCATAAAACATACATAATGCAAGGAAAATGCACTCAAAATGCGATTGGAAAATACCCAGATTATATCTCTGAGTTGCTGCCAAGTTTATTTTTTGCTATTTAATATTATTTCTCTGTCATAATAACCTCTTTCATCATTATCAATGTGCTCAACTCTGCAGTTGATTTGATTTAATCACTAAGCCAGGAAAAGGAACAGATTGATGTTTTATTTTGCAGCCAGTGTATTCTACCTTTTTAACTTGGTTCTCTGATTGTCCAAACTTCTATTCAGGACATTTGGGCAGAATTAACACCCAGAGATATGAGATAGATTTTTAATGAATGGTATAAACATTACAGGGTATTTTATCTATTTTATATTCTGAGATGCAAAACCTCAAAGTCAAAATAACTAAGATTTTGGAATCAGATTTCCCTGCGTACATATCTGGGTTTTATTACTAGTCAGAAGTCTTTTGAATTTTGGTGTCTTGATCTGTAAAATGGAGAAAATATTTCCCATTTTTAGAGATACTTTTAGGGGAAAGTGAAATAATGTCTGAAGAGTTTTACTTGCTGAAAAGGTTAGCCCAGAAGCCTGCTGATTGAGACCACCATAGTCAGACAAATGCCACTTTGCCACAAGATGTTTGTGTGTCTTTACCAAATTAGTTCACCTTTTAATCATATGTTTTCTCATATGTAAAATGAAAGTTTTCCTTTCAATATTCATTGAGAACTTCCAATGCCTTCATGGAGTTTATAATCGAGTAGGGAAACAATAGCACCTAACATATAAGGTTACAATGCATATTAAAAGAAGAAATGCATATACAACACTTAGCCACTGATAGTTATTGTGTACAATTGCAGCTACTGTTGTTATTATTATTATACATGAGAGAAACCTTAAAAATGTGAGGAATGAAAGAGATAAATGTAGTGGAATGGGACTTAGTGAAAAGATACCTTGGTGAGGGAGGAAATAAATGACAAAGGGAAAAAGTGATAGGGTTGGTAATATGGTAAGTGATGTCTCTAATCAGTTGTCCTAGAAAAGAGGGTCAGTATAAGAAAGTAAGTGGGAAAAAACTTGATAGAAAATTTGATTGCCCTTTATGGAGGTCATTGAGAAATCTGTTTTATTTTCTGGGCAACAGAGACTCATGAATGCCTTTGAAGTAAATAATATTATCATGTGTAGAAATACGGTGAGTGGGGCCAAGTAGATTTTATTTCATGCTACTTATAGGAAGAGGAATTCTTTAGACCCTACCCACTTCAAATTATTGTAGGGGGTAGATATTTTTTAAAATATAACTAATTAGTCCTATCATCAAATTGTGTATTTTAGATCTGTGGTCTTCTGGTATATTTTTCTCAGAAGAAAATAGCCTTAAGCAAAGTTAGACCCTTTCTGCATAGTAAACTGTTGTTTACTTCTCTCTGTCTCTATTTTATCTTAGCTGAAAATATAAAGCTGCATCCTCAGTCATTAGGAATAGAAAATCTGCCCTACACTTGAATATCCTTCAGGTAAAGTGCACTCCAGAGGAAGAATTTAATGATCATAGTACCAGACTGATGCTCTCAATACCCCTGAAATTCTGGCAGGAAGGTCATTCTACAAGGAGTTACTAAGAGCAGAGGCACACAGCTCTATTCAAAACTCAGAGTAAGCGCCTCAATAGGTTGCTTCCAGGGATGAATCTGATTCTTAGTCTAGTTTCTTTGTCAGGAAAAGGCCTCTCTAGTTTTATATTAATTTTAGTATTGTTGCAGACATCAAAAGGGAAAAGTTTAGATACAAACAACCTCTGCATCCAAGAAGAAATCTACCGACTTTGCAGTATTGAACTAGAAACTGTATTTTTAATTTCAACCTAGCAACTAATTTGGAAAGTTGAATTCTCTCACTTCAGTAAGTCACTTCCTCCCTTTACAGAGTCAATGCAAAAAGAAGTACAATAACTGCTTACTCAGGAAAGTAAGGATTAGTGCCTATACTTTAAACAAAATGTGCTCTGTCCAGCTTCACTGAAGTTGTAGTTAGTTATTATACTTTTTTAGTTTATGCTTTCTCCATATTGTACAAAGAAGGAATAAGTTGCCCTGTTATATATTTTTTAATCTTTCTAATAATGATGATTAACCCAGTTAAGTAGGAAGAGTATCCCCTTAGTGAAAAGAGATTTAAAAAAATAAAATCACACCAGAAGAAAAAAGAATAGTAGACAAAATTAATCAGGAGAGATGATATGTTACCAGAAATATTAGAACACTAACCCAAGGCAGACTGTGGATGGCCTGAGGACACAAAAGCAGACACAGCAAGAAAAAGAAATGTCCCTAAACTATGTCAACTTCATTAATACTAAATTAATAAGTACAAGTAAATTCATAGTTTTACTTTCTAATTGTGACTTGAAATGTTTGGATTTATAAAGAATATCACGCTCCAGCTCACACACAGTAAAACAACTGGTAAGTATCAGATACATAACATCCTAAAAAAAATGGAATCTTACTCTATTTATTCCTCAATGAATGATTATCCTATAACCCCACTACTAGCCTAAGTCATTGCATTTAGGCTCACAGAAGTAGTTGGCCATGAAGGTGGTAAGCTTCGGAACTACCGAACAAGGAAAATAATTCCATTTTATTTCCTAAACACCGTGTGGGTGATTTAGAGGGATATAAGATCCCACGAGTTAAGGCAGGGAATAGGTACAACTTCAATCTCTTAGTGTAATTGCATGCTAATGAAAACAATTTTCAAAAAATTTAAAAACTAAATATTTGTTGGGTCAATACATGAATGCAGTATGGATCTTGACTCTCAAAAACAAGCGAATATCTCTATCTACATTAAGTATTAAATGATATTTGAGGATCTGACAGAAACTGTGTAATAGGAGAAGGTTCTCTGCAGCGGATATACACAGCTGATCGAGATCTTTGACTGAGGTCCTCAAATGCTGATCCCAGGAACAACTGGGGCATTTGCAGTTGTTTTATTTCTAACTTCTATCTATTTCTTTTATTATGACTAAATGGCCCCAAAGCAATTATGACTGAACATTACTAATCAGAGCATCAGTTGTGAATAATTTAGTATTTTACCACATCCGCACGTTTACTTCAATTCTAGCCTTCCCAGTTAATCTATCATTAAAATAAGAGAATGTAATCCCAGAATTTCCTTCCCAGGCTTCAACAGCAGGGATACTTTATTAAAAATGTAAAAGTTATCTTACATATTTGTTTTTAGAATCATTACCTGCTGACCTTTAAGATCATAATTATTTCTCTTAGCCCTTGAGCAATGCTTGTTAACATTCAGGATGTTTGTTAACAAATGTCAACATGTGCTTTTCTCATATTTAGAAGCTTCTTATTAAATAGTTAACCCACTCTTTTTAAAATTTAAATTCATATGAGATAATCTCTATGTGAAACTTACTAAAGTATTTCAACTCCAAGAAATTCAGTTTCCTCATCTATAAGATGGGAAAATATATATTAATCTCATAGAGAACATATCATTTAAATGAGATAAGAATTTTTAAAAATATGTCATATTGTCTGACAAATAATGTATGCTTAATTAACATGTGTTATTTTTAGGAAATTACTTTTGTATTTCTGAATCATCATAAAGATTTTTAACTTGCTTTATCAGTAATACAGGAAGACATTTCTAGTCATGGTAGATTATGTACATCAACATTTACCTTTTGATGCAGTTTTTTCTTTCATCCTAGAGGCTTGTGCAAAAGGAGATTATATTTTACTTGTGAAACAAATTCATATATTTCTTAATATTCTATCAATAGGAGAGAAAAAAGTATAGGCACCTAATTTTAATATACCTACCAATTAATATTATTGTTAAATGGGCTCTATTTTTATATTTTGGAACCATGTTGTGTTCATAGCTCATATTGCAGGCTCTGATGTGAGAAAAAAATTTTAAGAAGACTCCTTATCGATTTGTCTAATAACCTCTCTTGGGAAGCAGTTGGCATAGAGACCAAGAACATTACTTCTGGATCCAGACTTCCTGGTTTGAATGCTGGCATGGCCATGCCTAGTAGGATATTCTTAAATAGTTACCTAAACTCTACCCTCAGTAATGTTTTTATGTAAAATAAAAATAATAAAAGGATCTATGTCATGAACTTATTTAAAAAATAAATGAATTAAAATGTAATATGGTAGCAAATAAAATAGAAGTGTTAACTAAGCTATTATCTCTGCATTGCTCAGTGTTCAAAAGAGGAATGTAAGCCTTTTTAAGGAGGTTCCAATCCTGCTAATGTGAGTTTATTCTGAGCACTGCCTATTCATATATAGGAGGAATTTTATATCTTAAAATAGACTGTGACTTAAATATAACCAAATAGCAATAGCTCTTCCTTAAAAGGCTATCCAAGGACATATCTCAAAGTCATCTTCAAATATGGATGAAAAAAACTTTGATTTAAAAAACACAAGTAGTACATTTAGAATTTCCTTAATTAAAACTCCTGCCTGGTCACCAATTGCATCTTCTAAAGCTGCAACGCCCCCGACCCCAACCCCTCGCCCCTTCCGCCCACCAGGGACCAGCCACAGAGATCCGCCATCCCCTCCTCCTGCCACCACCCCGACCATGGAAAATCGTCTTCCATGAAACTTAGGAAGGGGGGTCACACAGTAGGAGGTGAGTGGCAGGTGAGCACCCAAGCAAGGCTTCTGTACTTACAGCCACTCCTCTCCCCATGTCTCGAATCACTTCCTGAGCTCCTCCCCCACTCCCCCCATCCATGGAAAAATTGTCTTCCATGAAACCAGTCCCTGGTGCCAAAAAAGTTGGGGCCAGCTGTTCTAAAGGATTAACATTAATTGATACAAGTTTCTGGCTTCTATGTTAAATGCAAAGCTGGAAAAAAGTGTCACATCTACTCTAACAACAAGGACAGACAAATAATGTATAAAATCATTAATCCAGAGAGCTGAAGTCACAAAACAGTCAATCAGTCTAGTATCTAAAGAAAAAGAGAGCATCAAAGGAGATATGAAATATGAATATTAGTTTGTGGCAAGAGTAGGAAGATAAGGTATGCATAAAAACAGATAAGAAAAATTCAGCATTTTTAAAAATTAATTACTAAAAACCAAGGGCGAAATAGCATGAGAATATAGAATACCTTAAGTGTTTCAGACACAGGCAGAGTTTGCACAAACTCACACACTGTTCTCCATGGACCTCACTGATTTCTCCCAAGGAAGACTGGGAAAGACAGGATATAAATCAATGCTTTCTTTGGCGATGTAAGGCTGAGTGAGGGGAGGAGCCACTGTAACCCACCTAGTACCTCCTTCGCTAAAGAACAAAAACAATAAATTACAAGGGCAAGGGAAGGACAACAAATGTTTTTGCCCCAAGAGCACATGTGCAGACCCATTGCAGCTTAAAGAAAGAGATCCTCTACTTCCGGGGAAGGGGAAAGAAACGCTTTTGGGCCCAGAGTACTGGGGACTCTCGTGCTGCTGTCCAAGGTGCTGACCTGGGACCAATTCAAAAGTGCTCATTCCATTGTATCCATTACTTGTACATCAAAGGGACCCAGAAATATTCGTTCTGTAACCAATGTTCTTTTCTAACATTAGGTTATTGAAGAAACATAGAGGGGAGCTATACCTTTTTTTTCCCTTTTCTGATCTCTTTATTACTGTAAATGATAAACTGGTTTAAGAGTTTAGATATTAGCAATATTTGCTATCATCAATCCCTTTGACATTACAGGGAAGATTAGAAATTCCATTAATAAGCTTAAAAATTGGAAAGATTGCTGAAAGCTCTAAATAAGTATTCAGACACATTCATGGTACTCCTTAACATTTGCCATCCTGATGTTCCTTAAAATGTATCATTGTTTTGGGTTAAATAAATTTCAAGGAATGAGATTTCAAAATCAACTTGCTCCTCATCATCATCACGGCTACTATCAATATATGAATGTACTAACTTCATAGCAAACTCACCAGGATTCGGTGTTCAAACAAGACGGGCATTTTAAGTATTTGACTGTAACTCATGGGAATTTTCAAATAAAATGATCTAAAGTAATTATTTTAATTAAATTTTGTGTATTTTGGTGGGGGGAAAAGGTGCTAAAATGGATTCACATAAAACAACTAAATTAATACTAAATGAAATTTCTCTTTCATTATTCATCATTCCCTTCATATTTTTTCTTCCTTGTTTGCAAATATTAGATTCTATGATGTAACACTCTCTTACAAGCACTATTGGTAATTTTGACCCTTGTTAATTAACCATATCAAGTTGACAAAGTCTTAACTTTGGTTAAACCCAATAGTCTGTTCTCAGGAAGCTAGATATTAGCTAAGAATATCTTAAAACACTTTTAATTGTCCCTTTAATTTCATGACCATCAATCTCATATTGGCATTTAGCATTAATGAATTACAAAACTAAATTTCCTTAACAGATTTATTTTCACATTTTCCACACCCCAAATCCCTTCTTAATATAGTCTCACTTCTGTTTTCTGATGATAATATCATCTCCTGCTATAAACAAACTTGGATAGACTGACAGCTCATTTCTTTCCCCTTTTGGTAGTTCAACAGGGAGCCCTCTCAGCTGGGAAGAAAGAAAGGTCTTTGGCTGAGGTCAGCATTCTTGGAAGGCCAGGCTTTACCCAGAGTCCTCAGCATGCAAAAGCTAGACCAGAATATCCACACTCCCCAGTATTCTTCAAGTTGCCTTGGAAAATTCTTGTGACTTAGAGAAAACAGAAGTCCTGAAGTCCACCTTAGGCTAACGTCTAAGTATGTAATCAGTGTGTGCCAGGCTCCTGAAGTGCCCTCTGCCGTTGGTTCGTGTGCAGCCCACAAGGATCCTCTCTGCTGGAATCTTGGCCATATTGTGTATTGAACTTCTTCTAGCATGTGATATGGAATAGTAAGAGTTCTGGGGACTGAATGCACTCTAACATGTTTCTGCTTGTAAGATTTTACCAAATAAATGTTATGTTATATCTGCTCTGTCCAGCAGTGTGTTCGTGATGCCATTGGATGGCAACCTCTTTTTTGTTGAGAGCATTTTCAAAAACTCACTTGTCTTTTTTCCACCAAATCTGCTGAAAGAGGCAATTTAACCTAGTTCTCAAGAGCATATTTTCTGGAGCTCTCCTACAGGGGTTTGAATCTCAGCTCTGCTAATCAACTATATGATCTTCAGAAATTTGTTTTCTGTGTCTCAGTTTCCCATCTGAAAAACAGGAATAATACATACTTTGTAGGGTTGCAGTGAGGATTAAGTTAATGTACGTGTGTGTGTGTGTGTGTGTGTGTGAGAGAGAGAGAGAGAGAGAGATGCCACTTTAAACAAAGTCTGAGATGTAATAAACCAATATTGGTGTTTGTTAAGTGAATAAAGCTTATCTGTAACTACAGCCACATTCTCTGTGTTTTCTACTGTCATCACGGAAGATGGAAGAAGTGGCCCTTTCAAAGCTCAGCTGTTGCTCTCGGCTTTGGATCAGATCCTATTTGGTAGATAAGAGCTTCTATATACCGAAAAAGAGAGTTTTTGCATTTGTTCCCTCTCTTTGCTATTATGAATTTCTTCCACTACACTTGATTGTTTTGACTAGCATAAAAATATTCCCTATTGTTTCTCGAACTAGTAAAAATGTAGTTTTTTACTCCTTATACCCTCTATCAACTATATTTTTTCCTTGACAACGAATTCTTTAAAAGAGATTAGTTGTTGCAGATTAGTTGTGGCATTTTCCAAAAATGTCCACAGCAATATTTCTGGTTCCACTTGTACCTTAATAGTGTTACCCACCCCATCAAAAGATGGATTTATTTTTACCTCTCCTTAAATTGAGTGAATTTTGTTACTGCTTCTATGAAGATAATATAAGAAGTGATGTTGTATGACTTCTCAGGGTAGGTAATAAAAAGCAATATGGTTTCATCTCTCTCTCTGTCTCCCCCACCCACCCCTCAGCATACTTACTCTGTAGTCCAGTCACCCTGTAGTAAGGAAGCCCAGGGTATGTGGAGACACCAGTGATCAACTTGCCCCAGCTAATGTCAACAGCCCCAAGTAACATCAGCCTCCAGCCTGTCTCATCCTACAGATGTATGAGTGAGCAAGCCTTCAGATAATTCCAGGTCCAGACATTTGAATCTCCCATCTTGAGATCCTACATATTATAGAGCTCAGACAATTTATTCCTGTCATGACCTGCTCAAATTCCTGACCCACAAAATCCATGAGAATAATAAGCAATTGTTTTATGCCACTGAGTTGCAGGGTGATTTTTTAATGCAGATATAATAACCAGAACTTTTGTTTATTACTACAGTGACTGCAGGGGAACTCTATGTTAGGACTCAGCTATTTCCATTAGGAAATGACAGATTGATGCAGATATGGAAATTACAAGACAAAAGTTAAAATAAATGAAGAAATCATCCAAAATTCTGAAATCCACCTAATAGAATTTCTTAAAAAGGATAATGAAAAATGCAATGAAGAAATAAATAAAATAAGAAATTCCCTAAAAATCAAAAAAGACTGTTCATTTAATTGGAATGGACAAGTTTTTCTATTATTATTTCCTCAAATTATCCAATTTATGCAATCAGAAAATATATCAATAGTAATTTTCTTCTTCCTACTTTTCTCTTTTAAAAAGTTATTAATAGATTTATCAATAATCAAGATATATTAAACATATAGTTAAATTAAAATAAAAATTCAAAACAAGTGTGGTGATAATTAAAAAGTTTATAGTAAAGTTCTACATAAAATTTATTTTCTTTGAAACACTGTCATTAAAATATTATCTTATTGCTATGAATCTAAAAGAAATAGAATAAAGTTAAGCATCCTTCTCTGTAGCACTCATAACATTTGCTATATTTATTGTTGACATAAAAAAATAATCTTAACTTTCAGAAAGTAATATATTATCTTTTCATATCTTATAAATATACTGTAATTTGGTTTTTGAAAATTTCCTCCTTAAAAGAAATCATTTAGATTCATATAATTGACTTTTTTTTTGAATAAACTTTTATATCAAAATTTCACCTAGAATTTTGGATGGAATGATAGGAATTACATAATTTATGCTCATGGCAGGTATGTGCTTAGTCATTACTTTTGCCTACATAATTTGCTATATCTCCAATATTCTAAATTAAAATACTTCATAATTAAGTATAAATGGAAACATTGTCCTAGTCTGAAATATGGGTTATTTCAAGATTTTAGTATCACTCTAATCTGGGCATTATTAATGACAGCACTACATACAAATTTGTCATCTTAAGCATCCCTGATAGTACACAGCTACTTTTCTCCAGTACTGTTTTTTATCAACAATTTTTTTAGCAACTGAATTTTTAACAATGACCTCTTCAGAGCTTTTAATTCATTAACCTTAATCACATTTTCTTTTTTCCTCCTATTCCTTTGTGCTATTTCTCCTCTCATATAATTACATTTCATGTTACATCACTGTTATTACTTTCTTGCATACTTTCATCTGCTTCTTGCATACGTTCATCTCTCTGGTATGTTTATTCTTCCATCAAACCCACAGACAAATACTTCATGCTGGTTACTTTGAACTCTTTGCCAAGTTCGTGTCTACACATGAAGAGCAGCTCAAAAATGGCTTAAAAAGGGAAGGAGCCAAGATGGTGGATGAGACAAGCTGCCAGTCAGAAGGTCTCTGCAAAAAAGATGAATTTTAGAAGAAAGAGAAAAAAAATAAGCGAGCAGAGAAAGATAGATCAGGTGAGGGTCAGAAGGAAGGATGTCTGAGACTACAGGAGACTCCACGGGAAGATGTTACTTATGGAGGAGAACTGAAAGGAGAAAGGTCTTGAGAGGCTTGGAGACCAGCAACAAAGGTAGGTGGAGCGGCTAAATTTACCCTCCCTTGCATCTCAGACTGCTGGTGGGCTCCTAAGCAGCTGGAGAGACCTGCTGACACCAGTCCAGAGACAGCTGCTGCCAGTGAGCAATGGCCTCTTGCGGACAGGGCACCTGGCTCCCAGCCCCCTCAAGGCACCTCCCCGGGCACAGACCGAGCCTAGCGGCAGACGCCATACTACTCCATTCTCTCCTTGCCCCTCCCTACACGTGGGTGCCCAGAAAGACAATTTAGCCATCACACGGAGGCATCTCCAAGGAACGGGACCTTTCCTTTTGTAGCCCTACAGCAGACGGAGGAGTACTCAGACTTCGAGTTCCCTGTCTGCCAACCCTCCCAGGTGCTGCTTGCCTGGGAACTCCAGGAGAGTGGGGAAATTCCCGAGGTGGAGTGAAATTGATCCAGCTTGGGCACCCTGTAGGTGATTCAAGTCCAGAACCTCACCCTCTGGCATGGTTGGGGATTGATCTCTGGGGTCCAGGAGTCAGGCCTGCAGACCAGACCCCATACACCCAGGTCACAATCACACTGCCCTGGGACAAGGAGGAGAAATCTGTGAAAGAGCCTGCTGAGGAGTGTGTGCCTTCAGGGGCAGATCAGCGTGCCTGACTGGCAACCCTCCTCCTAAAAAAGGGCTTTGCACCCAGCTTGGGCTATGATCCTGGGTGGGGAACCTCCCGGCCCACATCGCAGCCAGGGGAGATCCATAGGCCTGAGGTCCTGTGTGCTGGTAGAGGCCTGGGAGAGGCCACGGAGTAGGGGAGAGTGGAGGGGAGTGAGACCTGCTCCAGAGTGCAGGTCTTGGACAGCCCCACCCCTCAAGCCCAGACTTTCAGCTGGGTGGAAGCATTTCAGCCCCTCCAGGCAGCTCTGCACAGAAATAAAGAGCAGAATGTTGACCCCTGATAACAGCAATTGTGGAGCCTGAGGGCAGGCTTGCCCAACCCAGCCCCACTCAGACTCACTCCTACCATTGAGGGCAGAATAAGGACACACCTGGAAATCCCAGGACCCCACCCACCACCTGAGGCACAAGAGGGCCTCTCTAGAGGAATAAGAGCTAGCTACAAGACCCAAAAACAGCACCGCAGCTTGCTCCTCCCTGAAACAGTTAGGTCATCCTGCACACCCTTTTACTTCATCTACTGATTCATCATAAAGGATGTGGTTGAGTCTCACCCACAAACATCACCTACTGGCTCAGAGACTAAACAGGGCGTGTCATTATCCAAATGAAACTTTAAAGGCAAGAAGGAACAACTTATTCAGATGGGAAGGAACCAGCAGAAGAACTCTGGAAGTATGAAGACTCAAATGGAAAGGACACCCCCAAAGAGGATCAACAGCTCCCCAGCAATGGACATTAACCAAACTCAGAACACTAAAATGACAGAAGACAAATTTCAAACATGGATTGCAAGAAAACTGAATGATATGCAAGAAAAAATGGATCACCAACACAAAGAAACCACAAAAAACATCCAGGACTTGGAAGAAAAATTCACTAAAGAAATTGAAATATTAAAGAAAAATAAAACCAATCTCCTGGAAATAAAGGACTTATACAGGGAACTACAAAACACTGTGGAAAGCCTCAAGAACAGGGTAGATCAAACAGAAGAAAGAATCTGAGAGATTGAAGACAACTCCTTCCAATTAAATAAGTCAGTCACAGAAATAGAGCAGAAAATCAAGAGAAAAGAAATAAGCCTACAAGAAATGTGGGATTATGTGAAAAAACCAAACCTGAGGGTGATAGGGGTTCAAAGGTGAAGAAGAAAACACTGAAGGGCTAGATAAACTATTTGAAGAATTAATAGAGGAGAACTTTCCAGGCCTTGCTAAAAACCTAGATATACAGGTACAAGAAGCTGAACGGACCCCAGGGAGATTCAATGCAAATAGAAAGATACCATGTCACGCAGTCAACAGATTGACACAAATAGCCACTAAAGAGGCTCTTCTACAAGCTGTAAGGTGAAAGAAAGAAGTAACATACAAAGGAAAGCCCATCAGAATAACTCCAGAATTCTCAACTGAAACCCTACAAGCAAGAAGAGAGTGGGGCCCCATTCTCACTCTTCTGAAACAGAATAATG
>CAUYSK010052805.1:0-18177 GCA_963575035.1 Avahi laniger
AACATATGAAAAAATGCTCAACATCTCTAATCGTCAGGGAAATGCAAATCAAAACCACAATGAGATATCACTTATCTCCAGTGAGACTGGCCTTTATCAAAAAGTCCCAAAACAATAAATGTTGGCGTGGATGCGGAGAGACAGGAACACTCATACACTGCTGGTGGGATTGCAAACTAGTGCAACCTCTGTGGAAAGCAATATGGAGATACCTTAAAGAGACACAAGTAGAAGTACCATTCGATCCAGCAATCCCATTACTGGGCATCTACCCAAAAGAGCAAATGATGCTGTATAAGAAAGACACCTGCACCAGAATGTTTGTAGCGGTGCAATTCACAGTTGCAAAGATGTGGAAACAACCCAAGTGTCCATCAATCCATGAGTGGATTAATAAAATGTGGTATATGTATACCATGGAGTACTATTCAGCTTTAAGAAACAATGGTGATATAGCACCTCTTGTATACTCCTGGATAGAGCTGGAATGCATTCTACTAAGTGAGGTATCCCAAGAATAGAAAAACAAGCACCACATGTACTCACCATCAAATTGGTATTAACTGATCAACAGATAAGTGCACATATAAGAATAACACCTATTGGATGTTTGGCAGGGGGGAGGGGGGAGGGGGGAGGAGGGAATAGGTATATGCATACACAAAGGGTACAATGTGCACCACCCAAAGGATGAACATATTTGAAACTTGGACTTAGGGGGGAGAGGGGGCAAGGGCAACATATGTAACCTAAACATCTGTACCCCTATAGTATGCTGAAATAAAAAAAAAGATACCATTAATAATATTAAAAAATAAAGCACGCGCTGGATAGAAGTATTTTAGAATCGTATATCTGAAAAAGAACATGTATCCAGAATATAAATTGTAAAAACACAATTCAATAATAAGAAGAAAAACATCTCAACTAATAAGTGAACAAAAGATTTTAATATACATTTTACCAAAAAAGATATATAGATGACCAATAAACAAGTGGAAAAATGCTTGACATTGAATATTAAGGAAATATGAATTAAAACCAAAATGAGATATTGCCTATTTACACCCACAAGAGTGGCTATAATCAAAAGAGACAATGCAAGTGTTAGTGAGGATGGAAACTGGAACCATCATACATTGCTATTGGGAATTTAAAATGGCACAGCAGCATTGAAAAGTATTTCTGCAGGTTCTTAAAATGTTGAACACAAATGGAAACACATGGAAACTCCTAGTTATTTACCCAAGAGAAAGGAAAATCAAAATCTACACAAAGACTGGTATTCTTGAAGATTTATATATTCATAAATTATTCAGAATGGTGCAAAACTGTAAACAATCCAAATGTCTATCTCGTAAATACATAAGCATAATAATGTAGTACACACAGGAATATAATTCAGCAATGAAAAGGAATTAACTATTAATACATGCTATGTTCATTTAATAAAATAATTTTATGATTGAACACATATTGAGTCAATTTTATGGTATATAAATCATACCTCAATAAACCTTTAAAAATGTATTTACAAAATTTATAAACAAGTAGGGCTTTTAAATGTAGGTATTTTGCATCTATTTTGGTGATTTCTGGGTCATTTTAATAAATTTAAATTGCTTATACTGAATTTTTGTCTGCAATAAAATTTGGGCATGTGTGTGATAAAGAAAACAATGAGAATAACTAAATAGTTTCAATCCATTTAATAAACACAGATTCAAGATATTGAAATATAGCCAGTGGAGCTACTCTTTTAAGGAAATAGCGCCTCATATCATCTAGTGACATCTATATTGAAACACCTTCAAGATGGTCATATGGCAACATTCCACTCAAAGCTCTGCATAGGCACTTTGAATATGTCATTCAATTTATTGGAATATGTCCATCATAACTAAATTTGAGTGTCATTTGAGTGTCAGCACAGAATGTTCTTTTTACCATTGTTCCTTTATTTCAGGGAAAATTCAAATCACTTCTTTTTTTCAGGGGTGATTAAATAACTTTATTTATTTATTGTTGAAATAAAATTGTCTTTATTTGGTGAAAACATTGCTTTCATAAAGAATATAAAGGAATCTACAAGCAAACTAGTAGAACTAATAAGTGAATGTAGTAAAGTTACAAGGTATAGGTTAGCATGCAAAAATCAATTGTACTCCTACATATTAGAAATGAAAAATTTAAAAACAATACCATTCATCGCAATTGACAAACTTTAAATGCCTAGTAATATATCTTTCAAAAAAAGAGAGCATGGGCCTCTACACTAAAAACTACAAATAATTGATAGAATTGAAGATCTAAATAGATGAAGAGGTAAAATATATTTATGGCTTGAAGGAATCAATATTGCTAAGACATTCATTCTTCCCAAATGGACATATAGACCCACTGCAATCCATATCAAATTTTATCCAAATATTTTGAAAAAAAATTAAACAAGTTAATCCTGAAGATTATATGGAAATATTCAAAAGGATGTACAAACAGCACTATCCAATAGGAATATTAATATATTGTGAGCTAAATAAATTTAAAATTTTCTAGAAGCCACATTATAAAAGTAAAAGTAAACTGTGAAATTTATTTTAGTAACACATTATATTTAACCCAATATTCAAAATATTATCATTTTAACAAGTGATCAGTATTGCACAATTATTAATGAGATATTTTACATTTTTCTCAAGCTATGTTTTGAAATCAGTGTATATTTTATTCTTATATCACTTCTTAATTAGCTACATTTCAAGTGCTCATAGCCACACTGGACAGATGGCTACTGTACTGGACAACATAGATCTCGAATACACAAAACAATCTTGGAGGAGGAGGAGGAGGAGGAGGAGCAGGAGGAGGAGAATAAGAAAGAGAAACAGAAGTAGATAGAGAACAGGAAGGAAAAGGAGAAAGAGAACAAGAAGAACAAGAATGATTGTGAAGACCTTAAACCTCTGCTTTCTAAGACTGGTATTGGCACAAGGAGAGACAGATAAATTGAAAGAGAATCAAGACTCCAGAAATACAGAAATATTCCCACACATATCTGGTCAATTGCCTTTGAACAAACAGGGCAAGTCAATTCAGTGGGAAAGGAAAACTTATATTAATAAATGGTTCGGTAACAACTGAATAGTTGTTTATGATTTTTTAAAAAAGCCTCAACTTTCTACTATTGGTAATGTTGGTCATCTCTGAGTTTTTTCTAATCAGTCTGCCTAGAGGTTTATCAATTTTGTTGATCTTCTCCAGGAAACAGCTCTTGGCTTCATTAATTTTCTCTATTGTTTTTGTTTTCTGTTTTATTGTTTTCTGCCCTGATCTTTATTAATCTCTTTTTTTACATACTTTGGATTTTATTTTCTTTTCTGTTTCTAGTTTTTTAAAGTGGCATCTGAGTTCGTTTCATTTAGATCTTTAATCTTTCTAGTATAGATGTTAGTGCTATAAATATTGCTCTAAGTATGACTTTAGTGGCCTTTCATAAATTTTATTGTTTTATTTTTATTTCAGTTCAAAATACTTTCAAATTTCCCTTTTGATTTATTCTTTGACCCATGGGTATTTAGAAGTGTTTTATATAGTTTGTAAATATTTGAGAATTTTATAGATATTTTTTTTGTCTTTGATTCCTAATCTAATTACATTTTGATCAAAGAACATACCTTGTATGACATGATTTCTTTTTATTTTTATTTTTTTTATTTCAGGATATTATGGGGCTACAAACATTTCGGTTACATGAAATGCATTTGCCTCTCTCAAGCCAGGGCCACAAACGTGTTCTTCCTCCATACAGTGCGCCCTTTATGACATGATTTTTAAAAAAATTATTGAAAATTGTTTTATGACCCCAAATTCAGTCTTCTTGGTATATATTCTTTGTAAACTTAAAAGAATTTTTATTGGCTGAGCGTGGTGGCTCACGCCTGTAATCCTAGCACTCTGGGAGGCCGAGGCGGGAGGATCACTCAAGGTCAGGAGTTCAAGACCAGCCTGAGTGAGAGTGAGACTCTGTCTCTACTAAAAATAGAAAGAAATTAGATGGACAACTAAAAATATATAGAAAAAATTAGCCGGGCATGGTGGCGCATGCCTGTAGTCCCAGCTACTCGGGAGGCTGAGGCAGAAGGATCGCTTAAGCCCAGGAGTTTGAGGTTGCTGTGAGCTAGGCTGACGCCATGGCACTCTAACCCAGGCAACAAAGCAAGACTCTGTCTTAAAAAAAAAAAAGAATTTTTATTTTGTTTGACGGTTGGCTAAGTTAATTGAAAGTGCTTTTCAAGTCTTCTATACATTTACAGCGGTCTCCCCTTATCCACAGGAGATCCATTCCAATGCCTAGTGGATGACTGAAATTGTGGATAGCACTGAACTCTCTATATACTATCTTTTTCTTATATATAAATACCTGTGATAAAGTTTTATTTATAAATTAGGCACAGTAAGAGATCAACAATAAGTACTAATAAAGTAGAACTATAACTATATAGTATAATAAAAGTTATGTGAATATAGTATCTTTCTCTCTCTCAAAATATCTTATTATACTATACTCACCTATTTTTGGACTACAGTTGACCATGGGTAACTGGAAGCAGAGAAAGTGAAACCACAGATAAAGGGGGACTACTGTACTGGGTTTTTTTTTTTTTTTGTTACTTGTTCTATCAATTATTGAGAGAAGGATATAAGAATATCTAATTATAATTCTGACCTTATCTGTTTATCTTTGAAATTCCATCAGGTTTTGTTTCATGTATTTTGTGGTTCTATTACTAGGCACATGAGGTTTATAATTTTTGTTCTCTTGAAGAATTCTTTTTACTAAGAATATTTGTATGGTTACAACTTCTAATTTTATATACAAGAATTATTTTGAGATGGATCATAGCCCAAATGTAAAACTCAGAACGATACAGCTTTCTACAAGAAACAGAAGACTGTCTTTATGATTTGGAGTAGGCAAATATTTCTTGGGCAGGAGACTAAGCACTAAAAATAGAGAAGTTGATAAATTGGACGTTGTCAACATCAAAATAAACATTAAAATTAAAAATACAGTGTTTAGAAAATAAGAAGCCAAACCAAAGACTGGGAGAAAATATTCTCAACACATTGATGTGACAAGGGATTCAGTGACATTGAGAAGAACAGAAAAGAAACAGGAGTGAGCAAGTCCCTTTTTCCTCGTCAGCCTTCCTGTCTCCCTGTAGCAATTTCTGCTGGGAGCTCCTAACAGAGAACCAGCTGGCAAAGGAGAAATACAGACTTAGAGTCACAGCACCAACATGACACAGTGGAGCATAAAAGGATGGGTCTGAAGCTGAGAGACAAGAGCTTAATATCCAGCACAGATACACATAAAATTATGGTGTACTCTACATGCGATAGCATCTTAGATTCAATGAAAAAAAACCTATATAAAATTATATACTGTATTGTTATATTGCATTATAGAGTGGATATAATTACATTACCATTTTCTAGAGTATATATTAATATATATTCATTTTTCTAATAATCAGGAATAAGAAAAGCACTTTAATGTGGTTTAAAAGGAAAACTCAGTATGATATGAAATGTGTATTTCTGCCCTCCACTTCAGAAACTGAGTATGTTTTCTTGAGGTAACGGAAGCAGTGGGGGACTAGACAGTAAGCTCATGACCTGGTTATCTATTTTTATTAACCCAAGAAACAAGGCAAATATCATAACTTTGGCTGACCAATAAGTATCATTATTTTTTTAAAATTTCAGAATATTGCAAGGGTACAAAGGTATGGGTTACATGAATTGCTTTTGTACAGTTTGAGTCAAAGTTATAAGTGAGTCCATCAACCAGATAGTGTGCACTGTACCAGTTATGAGCAAATTTACCCATCCCTTCCTCTCCCTCCCACCTGCTTAAATTCTATTGAATTTTACTACCATATGTGCATATGAGTGTTGATCAATTAGTTTCAATTTAATAATGAGTACATGTGGTGTTTGTTTTTCCATTCTTATGATACTTCACTTAGAAGGATGGTCTCCAGTTCCATCCAGGTTGGTACAAAAGGCATTAGTTCACCATTTTCTATAGCTGAGTAGTACTCCATGGTATATATTTTATTAATCCACTCATGTATTGATGGGCACTTGGGCTGTTTCCACATCTTTGCAGTTGTGAATTATGCTGCTATAGACATTCGAGTACAAGTGTCTTTCTTACAAAATGTCTTTTTTCCTTTGGATAAATACCCAGCAGTGGGACTGCTGGATCAAATGGTAGGTCTACTTTCAGTTCTTTGAGGTATTTCCATACTGATTTCCATAAGTTGTACTAGCCTGGAGTCCCACCAACAGGGTATAAGTGCTCCTTTCTCTCTGCATCCATGCCAGCATCTGTTGTTTTGGGACTTTTTCATAAAAGCCATTTTCACTGGAGTTAGATGATATCTCATTGTGGTTTTGATTTGCATTTCCCCGATGATTAGAGACTTTGAGCATTTTTAAAATATGTTTATTGTCCATTAGTCTATCTTCTTTTGGAAAGGTTCTGTTCCTGTCTTTTGCTCACTTTTTAATGGGGTTGTTTGATTTTTTTCTTGCTGATTTGCTTCAGTTCTTTGTAGATTCTGGTTATTAGTTCCTTATCAGATGTATAGCATGAGTCCATTGGGTCCAGAGCTTTTTTTTTTGAGGGGGGGGATTTTTTATTATTTATCTCAAGATCACTGCTCATTTTTGCTCTATTCAGGATTTCTATTTTTTCTTAATTTAGGCTTGGGAGCTTTTGTGTATCCAGGAATTTATCCATTTCCTCTAGATTTTCTAGTTTGTGTGCATAGAATTTTTCATAGTATTCAAGGATGATATTTTGTATTTCTGTGCTATCAGTTGTAGTGTCTTTTTTTTCTTTTCTGACTGAGGTTACTTTAGTCTTTTCTGTTTCTGGTTAATCTGGCTATTGGTCTATTGATTTTGCTTACCTTTTCAAAGAACCAACTTTTTGGTTCATTGATCCTTTGTGGTTTTTTTGTTTCCATTTTGTTTAGTTCTACTCTGAACTTTGTTATTTGTTCTACCGGTTTTGAGTTTGGTTTTTTCTTCTTTTTCTAGTTCCTTGAGATGCAACAATAGGTTGTTAATTTGTAATCTTTCTGTCTTTTTGATGTAGGCATTTAAGGCTATGAATTTCCCCTTAGCACTGCTTTTCTTGTATCCCATAGATTTTTGGCAGCTTGTGTCCCCTTTGTTATTCAGTTCAAAGAATCTTATAAATTCCATGTTAATTTTGTCATTGACCCAAGGATTGTTCATTTTCAGGTTGTTTAATTTCCACGACTTTGTGTAGATTTGAGAGTTTCTCTTGGAATTGATTTCTAGCTTTATTTCACAGTGGTCTGAGGAGATACATGGTATGATTTTGATTTTTCTGAATTTGCTAAGACTTGTTTTGTGGCCTAACATGTGATTAATCTTGGAAAATGTCCCATGTGCTATTGGAAGAATGTATATTCTATACTTTTTAAGTAGAATGTTCTGTAAATGTCTGTTAGGTTTATTCATTCTGGAGTCCATTTTATGTCCAGTGTTTCTTTATTGATTTTCTGCTTTAATGATCTGTCTAGTTCTGTCAGTGTGGTGTTTAAGTTTCTGGCGATTGTGATGCTACTGTTTATTTCTTTGCTTAAATATGGTAGAACTTGTTTTATGAATCTGGAGACCCCCATGCTAAGTGCATACATATTTAGGATTGTTATATCTTCTTCCTGGATTGCTCCATTCATCATTATATAAGGACCATCTTTGTCTTTTTTTTTTCTTTTACCATTGCTGATTTAAAGTCTATTTTATCTGATATGAGAATAGCTACACTTGCTCACTTTTGGTTTACATTTGCATAGCATCTTTTTCCCATCCCTTTGAGTTTATGAGAGTCCTTACAGGTTAGTTGACTTTTTTGGAGACAGCATATGTTGGGTTGTTTTTCATCCATTCAACCAGTCTATATCTTTTAAGGAGAGCATTAAGACAATTTATATTCAGTGTTAGTATTGATATGTGTGATACTATTGTGTTCATTATTTTGATTGATACCTTGTTTTGTTTTACTTCTTGTGCTACTGTTTTATAAGATCTGTGAGCTTTAACTTTTGGGTGTTTTTACATTGGTGAGTATTGATTGTTCTACTCCATGTATAGAGAACTTCTAAGCATTTCCTGTAAGGCAGGTCTAGTAGTGACAAATTCTGTTAGTGTTTGCTTGTCTGGGAAAGATTTTATTTCTCCTCCATTTATGAAACTTAGTTTTCAGGATACAAATTTCTTGGCTGGCAGTTGTTCTATTTAAGAAGACTAAAAATGGTGTCCCAATTCCATCTGGCTTATAAGGTCTCTGCTGAGAAGTCTGCTGTTAGTCTGATGGATTTTCCTTTGTAAATTAGTTGTTCCTTTGGTCTTACAGCTTGTTGGATTATCTCCTTCACTTTGACTTTGGCTGGGCTGTTTACTGTGTCTTGGTTGATGTCCTATTTGCTATTAATAAATCTTCCTGGTGTTTGATGATCATCTTGTATCTGGATATCTTAATCTCTGTTGATATCAGGGAAATTTTCCTCAATTATTTATTCAAATAGGTTTTCTATGCTTTTTACTTTTTCTTCTTCTCCCTCAGAGAGATACCTATGCTTCTTATATTGGCTTGCTTTACATAGTCTCATATTTCTCTGAGTGATTGTTCATCCTTTATTCTTTTTTTTCTACACTTTTTATTGACTAGGTTAATTCAAAAGCCTTGTCTTTGAGCTCTCGAATTCTTTCTTCTGCTTAGTCTAGCCTGTTTTGAAGTTTTCTGCTGCAATTTGAAATTCCCTTAATGACTCTTTCATTTCTTTAAGTTCTGTTAAATCTTTTCTTCTGCTGTATATGTCTTTTTAGAGTTTTCCATTCATGTTCTTAATTTTTTTTTTTTGGCTTCTTCATGTTGGTTTTCAACTTTCTCACCAATCCCATTTATCTTATTTGCCATCCATAATCTCAATTTGATATCTGACATTTTGAGAATTTCCTTTTGGTTTTGGAGTCCATTGCTGGAGATTTATTGTGATCCCTTGGGGATGTCAAACTAGCTTGTTTTTTTCATGTTGTCAGAGTTCTTATGCTGGTTCCTTCTAATCTGAAACCTATTCTCTCAGTTCAGGACAGGTAAGTTTGTGGTGCACCTGTTTTCCTTTGTGGAAGCTCTCCTACTTAGTGAAAAGAAGATGTCCCTGGATTGTGCACTTGTGTCCTACTCTGGAAGACTGACTCAGCAAATGAGGGGCAGATGCATTGAGTGCCTATAATACTGCTGTTTCCCTATGTCATCCTGTTTTCCTGTGGTTGCCTCAGTCCAAGCCGGTGCTGGGGGATATTTACACAAAGTGGTGAGTTTGTCCCCAGGCTGTTGTAGAAAGCTCAATTGGTGGGCTACATGATTCCCTCTTCATGGAGACTGGTAGTGTAGGAGATTGGTGTGCCTGGGTCTCCCAATGGCAGTGGCAATGATGTCTGGACAAGAATATCTAGATGGTGCCCTTGGGTGTCAGGGCTGTGGGAATTTGCTACACCCTGATCCAGGGAGCAGTGTCAGCATGCAGCAGGGTGGTGGGCTGCAGATAGTGTGTCTGCTGGCTGCACATGGGACCGTGGACTAGGGTGCTGGGTGGCACACAGGCCTGTGGGTAGGGGCACTGGATGATGCATGGGACCACAGGCAGGGGCTCCACGCAGCTGGGGCTCTCTCCCCTTGCAGGTCTTGCTGTGGCTGCTGCTGTGACACTTCTCCAGTGGCATCGGTGGATGTTGAACGCAGTGAGCACCTACCCTGCTTGAATCCCTGGTGGTAAGGAGGGCACACATGGCTCCCAGTCATGGGATATGCTACAGCATCTGCCTTCCTTCTCCCTCCCTGGACTGGCAGGAGTGATGTGGAGGTGATTGTAGTGGAGGTGATTGTAGTGAAGCTGATCCTTGTGTATACTGGGCACTCTTGGCCTGAGAGCTCAAAATGGCATTCGTTGTAGTGACCCGGGAACAGAAGCCAGTGGGTCCCTGCTGTGCCTGCTCTCCAGTGCAGTGTTACTGCACTGTCTTTAAGTAGCTACCTGATCGGTTCGGAGGCCTGCTGTGGTTGGGGGCCCCCCACCCACAGCTCGAGTTTCAGTGTCCACAGTGGAGCAAGGAGTCCTGAGGTTCTCTGTTCTGACCCTTCCCCATATGTGGACATTTGTCCCAGGAACCTTCTGATCTTGCAGAGCAGATCACCCCATCTCCCTCTCCTTCACTTTGGGTATCTCCAGTCCCTTCTCTGATGATTCACAATGCTCTCTCCAAGATGGTCCATCTGAAGATGAACATCTACTCGCCACTTTGATCTCTCCTTGAGGGGGATGTGTGAGGGCTGCTTCTAGTTCTCTATCTTGACTCTCACTGCCTCCTTTTTTATTGTTTCAATAGTATATCTTTTTCCAGCCTTTCGCTTTTAACTGCTTTTTTATTTTAGATTCTTTGTATTTTATTTATTTTTAATTCCTACTAGGCAGCATATGGTTGTGTTTTGCCTTTTTCATCCAATCTGACAAGCTTTGCCTTTTAAGTTGGATATTTATATAATTTACAATTAGTTTGAATATTGATATGGTTGGGTTTTTAATTACCATTTTGATATTTGTTTTCTAATTGTTCCACTTGCTCACGGTTCACTTTGTCCTCTTTTTGCCATCTTCAGATTGACTATTTGCTGTGATTGTATTTTTGTGCATTTCTGGCTTTTAGCTATAAATATTTTGCTAGTGGCTGCTTTGGGTTTTATAGTATACATATTTAACTTATTACAGTCTAACATCAAGTGATACTATGCCACTTCACATTGAATAAGAAACTTATGACATCACACTTCTATTTCTCCCCTTATAGACTACTATTTTTGTTATGCATTTTAATTCTGCATTTGTTAAGGACCCCATTGTTGTACTTGTCTTTAAATAGTTTTAGTAAGATTTGTACAATATTTACCCATGTATTTTCCATTTCCTGTGCTCTTCATTCTTTATTTAGATCCAGATTTCCATCTGGAATAATTTTCCTTGGGCTCGAAGGAACTCATTAATCATTTGTTGTAATAGAGTTCTGGGGATGAAGGTTTTCAAATTGTTTTTATTTCGAAGAAAGTATTTTGCCTTTATTTTTGAAAGGTATTTTCACTGACAAAATAATTATAGGTTTACTATTTTATTTTTCTTTCATTACTTTAAAGATGTTACTCCATGTCTTCTTGCTTGTACTTTTTCTTTATTTTGATATATTTAACAAATAAATATTGTATATATTCAAGGCATACAATGTAAAGATTTTTTTTGAAGATCTGATATATGTGTACATTGTATAATGATTATAACAATCAAATTAACACATATGTCATCACCCATGATCCCATCCCCAGAACTTGGTCATCTTATAAAGTTTGTACCCTTTGATCAGAATCTCTGCATTCCACACCTCCCTAACCCCTGGAAACCACCATTTTACTCTCTACTTTTTCTGATGAGAAACTTCGTGTTAATCATATCTTTATTATTCTGTATGTAATGTGATTTTTTCCCCTCTGGCTACTTTTTAAATGATTTTCTCCTTATCACTAATTTTAAGCAATTTTGTAATGAAATACCACAGTGTAATCTTCTTCATTTTTGTTACGCTTAGGGTTCACTGAACTTTTTGCTTCTGTGGGTTTATGGTATTCATTAAATTTGGCAAAATTTCAGCCATTAGGTCTTCAAATATGTACCCCATTTCTCTCTACCCATGGGACTCTTAATTCACACATATTTGGCCATTTGAAGTTGTTACAGAGCTCATTGATAGTCTGAACTTTTTCCCTATCTTCCTTTTGTCTGTATGTTTCATTTTGGTATTTTCTGTTGCTATTTAACCATATTTATTAGCTTTTTCTTCTGAAAAGTCTAATCTACCATTAATCCCATCTAGAGAAATTTCACCTTAGGTATTGTAGTTTATTTCTAGATGTTCAGTTTGGGTCTTTGTAAAAAAAAAAAAATTACATGTCTCTGCTTAATATGTTCAGTATTTTCTCTGCTATCCTTAGCATATGGAATACAGTTATAATAATGGTTTTAACATCCTTGTCTACTAATGTTATATTTGTCATTTTGGAGTTAGTTTTGATTCATTCGTTCATTTATTTTTTTTATTTTTTATTTCAGCATATTATGAGGGTACAGATGTTTAGGTTATGTATGCTGCCCTTGCCCCCCCTCCCAAGTCCGAGTTTGAAATATGTCCATCCTTCGGGTGGTGAGCATTGCACTCTTTGTGTTTTTATATACCAATTCCCTCCTCCCTCCTCCCCCTTTCCCCCTGCCCAACATCCAATAGATGTTATTCTTATATGTGCACTTAGGTGTTGATCAGTTAATACCAGTTTGATGGTGAGTACATGTGGTGCTTGTCTTTCCATTCTGGAAATACTTCACTTAGGACAATGGTCTCCAGTTCCATCCAGATTATTGCGAAAGGTATTAAATCACCTTTTTTATGGCTGCATAGTACTCCATGATATACATATACCACATTTTATCAATCCACTCATGAATCAATGGGCATTTGGGTTGATTCCACATCTTCACAATTGTGAATTGTGCTGCAATAAACATTCAAATTCAGGTGCATTTTTGATGAAAATTCTTTTTCTCCTTTGGGTAGATACCCAATAGTGGGTTTGCTGGATCGAATGGTAAGTCTACTTCTAGTTCTTTGAGGAATCTCCATACTGTTTTCCATAGAGGTTGCATTAATTTGCAGTCCCACTAACAGTGTATAGGTATTCTTTTCTCTCTGCATCCACGCCAGCATCTATTGTTGTGGGACTTTTTAATAAATGCCATTCTGCCTGGGTTAGGGTGATATCTCATTGTGGTTTTAATATGCATTTCCCTGATGATTAGTGATGTTGAGCATTTCTTCATATGTTTATTGGTCATTTGGCTTTCTTCTTTTGAGAA
Source organism: Avahi laniger (assembly GCA_963575035.1). Classification (NCBI taxonomy): domain Eukaryota; kingdom Metazoa; phylum Chordata; class Mammalia; order Primates; family Indriidae; genus Avahi; species Avahi laniger. Next base: position 13,059 of record CAUYSK010052805.1, read on the forward strand.
GCTTCTGTTCATGTTTTTTGCCCACTTTTTAATAGGGTTGTTGGTTTTTTTTCTTGTTGATTTGCTTGAGTTCTTTGTAAATTCTGGTTAGTAGCTCTTTATCAGATATGTAGCTTGTAAATATTTTCTCCTAATCTGTAGGCTGTCTATTTGCTCCGTTGATTGTTTCCTTAGCTGTGCAGAAGACTTTTAGTTTAATCAAATCTCATTTATTAATTTTTGTTGTCACCATGATTGCCATTGGAGACTTAGTCATAAATTCTTTGCCAAGGCTGATATCTAGAAGAGTTTCTCCTACATTTTCCTCTAGAATTCTTATGGTTTTATGCCTTAGATTCAAGTCTTTTATCCTTCTTGAATTAATTCTTGTGAGTGGTGAGATGTAGGGGTCTTGTTTAATTCTTCTGCATGTGGCTATCCAATTTTCCAAGCACCATTTATTGAATAGGGATTCTTTTCTCTAGTGTATGTTGTTGTCTGCTTTGTCAAAGATCAGTTGGATGTAGGTAGATGGTTTTATATTTGGGTTCTCTGTTCTGTTACCTTGGTCTATGTCTCTATTTTTGTACCAATACCATGCTGTATTCGTTACTATAGCCTTGTAGTATAGTTTGAAGTCTGGTAATGTGATGCTTCTGGATTTTTTCTTTTTGCTTAAGATTGGTTTGGCTATTCGGGCTCTTTTCTGGTTCCAAATGAAGCATAGAATTATTTTTTCTAGATCTGTGAAGTATGACTTTGGTAATTTGATGGGGATTGCATTGAATTTGTAAATCACTTTGGGTTGCATGGGCAGTTTAACAATGTTGAGTCTACCTATCCATGAGAATGTGTTTTTCCATTTGTTTGTATCCTCTGCGATTTCTTTCCTAAGAGTTTTGTAAGTTCTTCTTGTAGAGATCTTTCACTTCCTTGGTTAAGTATATTTCTAGGTATTTTATTTTCTTTATAGCTATTGTGAATGGTATTAAGTTTTTGAATTGATTCTCAGTTTGACTGCTATTTGTATATAGAAATGCTACTGATTTATACATTGATTTTGTATCCTGAGACTTTGCTGAGTTTATTTATCAATTCCAGGAGACACTTGGTGGAATCTTTGGGGTTTTCTAGATACAAGATCATATTGTCAGTGAAGAGTGATAGTTTGATTTCTTCTCTCCCCATTTGGATACATTTAATATTCTTCTCTTGCTTGATTGTTCTGGCTAGGACTTCCAGCACTATGTTGAATAGGAGTGGTGACAATGGGAATCCTTGTTTTGTTCCAGTTCTTAGGGGGAATGCTTTCAACTTATCCCCATTCAGTATGATGTTGGCTGTGGGTTTGTCAAATATCACTTTCATAATTGTGAGATATATTCCTTCCATGCCTAGTTTGTTGAGGATTTTTATTACGAAAGGGTGGTGGATTTTGTGGAGTGCTTCTTCTGCATCTATTGAGATGATCATATGTTCTTTGTTTTTCCTTTTGTTTATATGGTGAAACACATTTCTTGATTTATGTATGTCAAATCATCCTTACATCCTGGGATGAAGCTCAATTGATTCTAGTGGATTATTTTATTGATGTACTTTTGATTTGGTTTGCTAGTATTTTATTGAAGATTTTTGCATGTGTATTCATAAGGGGTATTGGTCTGTAGTTTTTTTTTTGTTGTTGTTGTTGTGTCCTTTCCTGGCTTTGGTTTCAAGGTGATACTGGCTTCATAGAATGAGTTGGGGAAGATTCCCTCCTCAATATTGTGGAATAATTTCTGTATTACAGGTACCAGGTCTTCTTTGTAGGTCTGTTAGAATTCAGCTGTGAATCTATCTGGTCCAGGGTGCTTTTTTTGTTGTGAGGTTTTTTATTCCTGTTTTGATCTCAGTGCTTGTTATTGGTCTGTTCAGAAGTTCTGTTTCTTCCTGGTTGAGTCTTAGGAGGCTGTGTGTTTCCAGAAACTTGTCCATTTCCTCTATGTTCTCTAGTTTATGCACATAGAGACTTATGTAGTATTCATGGATAATTTTTTATGTTTTTATGGTATGACTTGCAATGTCACCTTTTCCATTTCTGATTGAGCACATTTACATTCATTCTCTTCTGTTCTTTGTTAATCTAGGAAGAGGTCAATCAATTTTGTTTATCTTTTCAAAGAACCAACTTTTTGTTTTGGTAATACTTTGTATTGTTTTCCAATTCATTTACTTCTACCCTGACTTTCATTTTTTCTTTCTTACTGCTGGCTTTGGGTTTGGTTTGTTCTTCCTTTTCTAGTTCCTTGAGGTAGGACATTAGGTTTTTAATTTGTGATATTTCTGTCTTTTTGATGTAGGCATTTCAGGCTATGAATTTTCCCCTGAGGAATGCTTTTGCTGAAACCCATAGATCTTGATAGCTTGTGTTTCCTCTGTCATTCGGTTCAAGGAATCTTTTGATTTTCATCTTAATTTTATTCTTGACCCAATCATCTATCAGCAGCAGGTTGTTTAATTTCCATGACTTTGGGTAGCTTTGAGTGGTTCTCTTGTGATTTATTTCTAGTTTTATTCCACTGTGGTCTGAGAAGATACACGGTACAGTTTTGATTTTTTCGAATTTATTGAGACATGTTTTGTGGCCTAAGATATGATCAGTCTTAGAGAATGCCTCAGGTGATGATGAGAATATGTGTCAGTAGTTTTTGGGTGGAATGTTCTGTTAAAGTCAGGTCCATTTGTTTTAGAGTACTGTTTAAATACAGTGTTTATTTTCTGCTTTGATGATTTGTCCTGCTCTGACAGTAGAGTGTTGAAATCCTCAGAAATTACAATGGCACTACTTATTCCTTGCTTAGCGTTAGTAGAATTTGCTTTATGTATCTGGGAACTCCTGTGTCAGGTGCATATATATTTAGAATTGTTATGTCTTCTCATTGGATTGCTTCTTTACCATTATATAATGACCCTCGTTGTCTTTCCATACCATTGTTGATTTAAAGTCAATTTTATCTGATGTGAGAATGGTTACACCTGCTCTCTTTTGGTTTCCATTTGTGTAGAATATTTTTTCCATCCTTTCACTTTGAGTCCATGTGAGTCTTTGTGGTTTAGATATGTTTCCTGGAGATAGCATATATTTCAGTTGTATTTTTTTCATGCCTACATCTTTTGAGTGGAGCATTCAGACTGTTAACTTTAGGTGACAGAATGGATATGTGGGATGCTGCTCTGTTCATCATACTGGGTAGTACTTTTTGCTTTGTTTTCCCTCTTGTGGTAAGCTTTTAAAAGAGTTGTGAGCTTTAGCTTTTTTGGTGGATTTTACATTGGTGGGTATCTATTGTGCCGATTCATATATAATGCGGTTGAGTATTTGCTGCATGCCAGCTCTTGTCATGACGATTTCTGAGGGAGAGGCTCACAGCCACAACTGGGGCTGGCAAAATCAGGGCCATACATATGGCAGGCTGTTCCAACCTGCAGTGTGGAGTCAGGGCCACACAGGCAGTGGGTTATTCTGCTGGCTTGGAGACTACGGATGCCAAGTTGCACTTGTTGGGGATGGTTCCAGTGGCCCAGGGAGCATGGAGTTCTCCCCACACATCTGGTCCTGCTGAGTCAGTTGCCCATAACTTCCCAGGTCAAGTCTGTAGTGCCTGAGGCAACTCTTCTGCTTAGATCCTACCATGCTGGAGGGGAGGGATGCTTGGCTCCCAGTCACAGGGTAGGGCTCATGGGAGCATCTGCTCAGTCTGCTCCCTCTCCAGCCTGTTATAGGCAATGTGAAGGCCACTGCTGCAAAGCTGATTTCCACGAAGATACGGTGCCGTGCACCTGAGAGCTCAGGATAGCATCAGCTGCAGAAACGTATGATCAGCAGCCACCAGATCCTAACTGCACCTGTTCTCTGGTACAATTACTCTGCACAGACTTTAGGCAGTTTCCTGGTCAATTTAGATAGATGTCTGTGGTGGTGGAGGGACGACCCTCAAAACTTGGCCACACTGTCTGTGGGGTGAGCATGGTGCTCCTGTGCTCTATTGTCCTCATGTTCCCAACATGTAAATGCTTCCCCACAGATACTTCTGATCTTCTCAACTGAACCATCCCATCAACTTCTCCTTCACTCCAAGTGTGCTGCGCCACATTTCTGGGGTTTCATTGTCTTCCTTATAAGAACAGCTATCCATAGGTAGGTATCTGCCTGGAATTTATGATCTTTGCCTTGAGAGTGGAATGTTCATGGGCTGCTTCTACTCCACCACCTTCCTGATACAAATGTTAAATATTTTTAAATATTTTAATCAATGAAAATATTGGTAGAAGAAATATCAGAAAATAAAAGTCAACAATAGAAGATGATAAATATTAACTGTATATAATGTCGCTATTAATAACTTCTTAAATATATACAATCCCTCTCTTTTCTCTAAGACTGGGGTGTAGAAGAGAATGAATATTGAAGAAAGGCACACAATGTCTGTCTTAGGTGACGAGGTAGGAAAAAAGAACATGTAATTCCCACAGATATGATGTAATAGCAGAAACTAGGAGGGTAAATTAAGAAACACTCACACACACACACACACACACACACACACGCAACTCTAACGTGAATTAATAAAGATAATACTATGGAAGATACTACAAAGAACATTTGAGAAGATACTACAAAGATATGGATCTGAAGACAGGGGGAATGTTAAGTGACAATTTAGTTTTTTATAATAATAAAGACAATGTAAAAGTAGAAAGACATACCTAGAAACCAGAATAGTGATCAAATGGAAGATCTATTTCAGAACACGGGGAAAACATACAAAGGAAATGTTGCTCTCGGATTAGGAATGAACTGGGCTCTGAGCCAAGGGCTTCAGGACAGTTGTCTAAAGAGAGGCTGAGGTAGATCAGGTGCCAGGTAGAGTATGGTAGGGAATGGACTTTGAATCTCACTGCTGTTTATAAAATAGGAATTCTGAATCTGTGCTGTCCCTGGCTTGTGAACACCATGCTGACAGCACTGCACTGACCAGGAATGGGCCCAGAATGCTCCCTGGCTTCTGATTCTTAAGGGAGTCGGGGATGGAGGCTAGATTTGGCACTGGGCTATGAATTTCAAAGCACTCTACAAGTCAGGGAATGGAGGCAGCCCAGG
>CAUYSK010052809.1:0-15544 GCA_963575035.1 Avahi laniger
GTAGGGAGATAGGAAACAAATGAACAAACAAGTGAATAAACAAGATAATTTCAAATATAGGGTGGATAAAACAGAATGCTATGAATCAGAGAGATGAGGTGGTGGATATTTTACAGGAAGATATGGAATGGCTTCATGAGAATTTAATATTTTAAACCAATGTCTGAATTATAGGAACACAACTCCTTGTTTGGAGAACAAAAATAGTGAATGAGTCCCAGTTGGTCTCTTCTATTGGAAACATTTCTATTCGAGACTCTCCAATTCCATCTTTTGATTCTGACACTTTCCTTTTTATCTTTTCCAAAAATCCTCCTCTTGTACTTTATTGGGAATAGGAGACCCTTTCAGACAAATACACTTATCAGAAGTTTACATGTGCCTTTCTTTTTATTTATTTTTTTATTTCTGCATATTATGGGAGTACAAATGTTTAGGTTATATTGCCCTTGCCCCTCCCCCCCAAAGTCAGAGCTTCAAGTGTGTCCATCCCCCAGATAGTGCGCATCACACTCATTATGTATGTATATACTCATCCCCCACTCCCTCTTTCATCTGCCTGACGCCCGATAAATATTATTCCTATATGCGCACTTAGGTGTTGATCAGTGAAACCAATTTGCTGGGTGAGTACATGTAGTGCTTATTTTTCCATTCTTGGGATATTTCACTTAGTAGAATGGGTTCCAGCTCTATCCAGGAAAATACAAGAGGTGCTATATTACCATTGTTTCTTAAAGCTGAGTAGTACTCCATGGTACACATATACCACAGAGAGAGCTAGGAACACTCATACACTGCTGGTTGGACTGCAAACTAGTGCAACCTCTGTGGAAAGCAATATGCTTCATATATTTTAAATATCTGTTATCAGGGACATGAAAATTTAGGATTGTTCTATTCTCTTGATTTTTGTTTATCATTTTGAAATTATTTTATTTATCCCTGATAATATACTTTGCTCTAAAATTTTTTGTCTAATATTATAACAATAGAGTCATGTTAGCTATTTTTTTTTAGTAGTATTAGTTTGGTATATTTATTTCCTTTATTTTCAACCTATCTATAATTTTATTTAAGGTTGTTTCTTGTAGATAGTGTGTAAGTGGCTTTGGCTTTTCTTTTGTGTTTCAATTTGGATGATTAGCACGTTTTCAGGTTCAGTGATCTTTTCTTTTATAGTGTCTAAATTTCTGCCAACCCTATTTTTACTGAATTTTTTATTTCTGGTGGCATCTTTTTCACCTGGACAGCTTCAGTTAGTCACCTTGTATTTTTTATTGATTTATTTATTTATTTTATTTCAGCATATTATGGGGTACAGATATTTAGGTTACATATGTTGCCCTTGCCCCCTTCCCCCCTAAGTCCGAGTTTCAAATATGTCCATCTTTCTGGTGGTGCGCATTGCACTCTTTGAGTCACCTTATTTTTTATAGCTTCCATTTTCTTCTCATGATAATCTTGTATTTCTTTAAATCCTTGAACATATTTATACCAGCTGTTTTAAAGTCCTTCTATGACAATTATATCATGTCTACCACTGTTGGTTATATTTCTATTGAATGACTTTTCTTCTCATTATTTGTCACATTTTTCTGTTTCTTCCACACATGTACAATAATTTTTATTGGACGTTAGACTTTTCATTGAGTATCTTGCTTTGCTTGTTTTCCTTTATAAAGTGTGGAATTTTGTTTTCATTGGTCCTATTTTAAGTTTTGTTACAGTGGACCCACAGTAGCATTTATTTCGTTAGTTTATGCCTGCTGTTTAACTATAACCCTTTTAGAAATCTAGAGAAGTTCCTTCACTATGGCATACCAGAACTTGGATATCTTTCAGGTCTTTGTGAACTTGGGAATGGTTCAGATTGTAGTTTCCCTACAGTTCTTCATTGCCTGCCATTGCAGAGGTTCACATTACTCATTAAGTGTGATTTGCTTGGATTCCCCTTTTCTGAGCCATGAACCAAAAAGTACCCTTAGCAAAAAACAAAACAAAACAAAACAAAACAAAACAAAAAAACAAAGCAACCGCAGGGTTTACCTTAGTTGTTTCCCTTTCTTCAGGGATTGTAGTCATGTCTGCCTGTTAGCCAATGTCTAAAGACAGTTGTTTCTTATAATTTGTCTAGTTTTGTCTTTGTTTATGATGGGGGGAAAAAGGTCCGGTACCAGTTATTCCTTCATTGCCAAAGTGGAAGTTCTTTTCGTAGTTTTAAATTCTGTTAATGTACTGAATTTTATTGTTAATAATTGCATTGATATTTGAAACTCTATTTTTCATAATATCTTGCTCATTTAATACATTTTTGGATAATTTTATTAATATTTAAATTAGAATTTTTATATTTGCATTCATAAGTGAATTGGTAGTATTTTTAATCCTATTTTTCTCTGACTTTAGTATCAGAGTTATGATAATTTATAAATTTATTTAGAAAGCTTTCAAATGTTTTTACATGCTATGGGATAGTTTTAAAACTATCCCATATAGACTGTGTCTTAAATTTCTCATAAAAATATCTGCATCACATTTTTTTTTTAGGAGGTAGAGGGAGGGGTTTGATTTTTAGGTGCCTTTTAAATTTCTCTTATGATTATTGGTATATTTGTGTTTCCTACCTCTTCTTGTTTGATTTTTTCTTTTCCTAATCATTTCATCTTTTTTCAAATGTATTCCTGTGCATTTATAATTTCCTCATAATTTAGAAAATCTTTATTACTTTTCCATGGATGATCCTTTCTCGTTTCTAATATTTTAAAATTTGTTTAACTTCTTTTTCTGTTGCATTTGCCAAAATTTTACCTATTTTACTTGTCTTTTCAAATAGTTTTATTTTAATATTTTCAAAGTAGGCACGTATTTTCAGTGAGGTTTAAAAAATGAGAGAGCTAAAGAGAGAGGACATTATTTTATATGACAAGAGAGACAGCACGTGTGAAAATATGCAGGCAAGAATGGGACGTTGTATCGCATGATGAGATGAAGGCGGATGGGGTGAAGAACTTTGAAGAATGTTCTAAAGCAGTGGTCCCCAACCTTTTGGCACTAGGGGCAGGTTTCATGGAAGACAATTTTTGAGGAGGGGGTGGAGGCAGAGCTCCGGTGGTGATGCCAGTGATGGGGAGCAACTGTCACTACAGACGAAGTTTTGCTTGCTCGCCCGCCACTCACCGCCTGCAGCGCGGACCCCCAGTTCCTAAGTTTCATGGAAGACAATTTTTCCATGGACTAGGGCGTGGGTGTGGCGGAGCTCTGCAGCCAGGTCCCTAACAGGCCACGGAGCAGTACTGATCTGCCACCCAGGGTTTGGGGACGTTCCAAAGGTTAGGCAAGGAATTTCTGAGTTGAAGCAGTAGGTAATGAAGAACAACGCAGTATTTACGAGCTCCCGAGACATACAATAGAAATAGACTTTGAAGAAAGTTATTTCAGTGGCTTCGATACATTGTGATTCATGGAAACTGAAGGCAGACAGGTCTTCTTGGAGTGTTGCTGCAGAAAGGCAGGTGAAAATACAAGACTGATTTAGATAAATTGTTTTGGAAATGGAAAAACAAAGTGCAGACCCAAAATACATTATTGAAGAGCATATGGGATATTCTGACTCTCAATATATGTGTGCGGTTTTAGAGGTAGGAAAATGTACAGGAAGAGAAATTTTAAAAACAAGCAAAATGGTAAGATTTTGGGAACCCAAAAGGGGCAGTATAATTAATATCAATGAAGAAATTGGGTAGAGGTGCCTAATAGAGGGTGGGAGAGACAAGTTGGACTCCGCTCAGGTTGCATGATTCGTGGTGTGAGATATTGAAGTATAGAGGTTCGACAGAGATTCTACACACATGAATACATGAATAAAATATAAGACCATAATTAGGGTCACCAAAGACCTCAGGGGTCCAGCTTCCCCAGAAGGCACTTTCAGACGATAGTTTTGTCTTCTTGGTTTTTTAGTAACCTGAAATTAGAGTGCAGCCTGGTATTTGCTGTTGAGCCTACCTCATGAACAGGATAAAGATCAGGTAGATTTAATTTTCCTTTCTTTCGTTTTTTGTTTTAGAATATGCTGGGAGATTATAGAAGCCTTTGAAAGGGGCATTTGAGCATAAAAGAGATCATTGTGGGGAAAATTCAGGGGCAAGAGAATACTCAATGTGGTTGTTGAATTCCTTTTTGTCCTTTGATGCTTTACAGTAAGTAACACTCAATTTAGAAAAGAGGACACCACACTATGATGGTCCTCTGTTGCATTTCCTGCACTTGCTCTCTCTAGGAAGGCTGGAGACTATCACAATAGCAGCTGTGTGTGTAAACACTTAAGGCCCAGACCAAGAATGTGCCATTATAATACTTTGACCTTACTGTTTTAGGCCTAGTAATAGCTGTTGTTTTAAAACACAGCATTAAACAGCAGTTGTTTTCCAAATAATTTAGCATGTTTTCCCCTACACTAATAGCTTATTTAAAGAGCCATTTTCCCAAGTCACCCATGAACATTGGAAATAATTTCTGTATTTCCCCTGGCTTGTATTCTAGTTGTCAAAAAGTCAAAACACAAACACTAGTTGAACAGACTCAGTTATATCTCAACATGGTAATTGTTAAATCACTCAGTAGGAGGAAAACCAAAAAAAAAAAAATAGTCACACAAGGAGTTATTATTATGCATATGCATTTTTAATGTCTGATTCTCTGTATAACCTTAAATTACAATGCAGGTTAAATTTCCCTTGCTGATTTATAAACATAATGTAAACTCTAGACACAGTTAATGATATTGCAATGTAAAACTGTTCTGTTGCAAACTAAAGACCTTGCTTAGCACTGCAAAGCTCTGGGTTCATTTCAATGTGATCATTGAGGCACTATGCAGAGATTATGCATTTATTGTATTTTTTCATGAATACATGAATGAATAATAAGTTCAACAAACAAGAGTTTCCTACTGGGAATGTCAAACAAATCACTCTGCAAAGTGCTCTGAATTTCAATCAATCACTCTCCATAACACTTGCCCCACTGTGTTCTTCAGCTTCAGCAGAGTCAGCACTTGGAGTCACTACAAGAAGTCTTAGACAGGAGACACAGGTGTAAGAGTGCAGCGAGATCAGGCCATCCTCTCCTTCTCACCCAAACAGGGCTTCTTTGCCAAGGCCCATAGTGGTTGCCTCTGTATTGGTGTAAGCCTAGGGTAAGAGTGGATCGTACTCCTATAGTCTTGATTCAACCACACCTTTGCTGTTAACGATAGGCTGGAAGCCACAAACTCTAGTGGATGGCTCAGTGGAGTGAAAGTGTCCACCTGAGGCGAATGGAAGAGACCGATCAACCCTAGGGAAATGGGCTGCACAGTTCTAACACTTTTAAGACCCGAATGAATGGTAAGAGTAAGTTATAGAGAGTGAAGACATCATGCAAGATTTGGCTTGGAGAGCATGGAGTCTTTATTTTAGGAATATCACTTGAGGTTCCAAAGTTGAATTCTGGTGCCTCTGTCTTGGGACATTACTGTTTTCATCTTGGAAAGCCCAATACCCCTACGGTAGTGCCCTTGATTCATACTGAGGTGGTAGAAGAAGAGGTGTGAAGAAAAGAACAATTCTTTATTTGCAATTACTTGTCCAAGGTAGTTTTAGGGCAAATAACTCTTTAGATGGAGCTGTTTCCTCCTCCTGCCCCTCTGCTTACATTATGACCTGAGGCAAATTCTAGTGCTAAAGTCAAGAACTACCTTGCACCCCAGTTTGAGGTGGATTTCTGGGAGCTGCAGAGGGCATGCTCCGTCTGAGGAAACTTGCCCACGTACAGGTTGAGTGTCTCTTAAAATGCTTGGGACCAGAAGTGTTTTGGATTTTGCATTTTTTCCCTTCACGGTATCTTAGGGATGGGACCAAGTTTGAACGTGAAATTCATTTACGTTTCATATATGCCTTAAACACATAGCCCGAAATTAATTTTATACAATATTTTAAATAATTTTTTGACAGAAAACGAGTTTTGACTGCATTTCGGCTGCAACCTGTCACATGAGGTCAAGGGGAAAATTTTCTACTTGTCATGTTATGTCAGCCCTGAAAAACTTTCAGAGTTTGAAGTATTTTGGATTTCAGATTTCAGATTAGGGATGCTCAATTTGTACCAAGAAAGCTTGCTAACCAACACCTGACAAATTAATGAATGTGTAACAAATTTTGCATGAGTAACAAAGGCTGTGATAGTCAGATTTCTACTTCAGTGTAAATGTACATCTTAGTTCCTCCCAGACAGTTAAATGTTACTGAATGATATAATTGTTTATGTTTTACTTATAGCCTCCAAAATAAGAATCTTATTCTTCCTAACTCTACTTAGACCCTCCTGGCCACGGACCTATCCTGGATCTGTGTGGATCAGATGTTGCTGGTCAGTTTTCTTAGTGCATGAAGTGCAAAGCGTAGTGGTTACTTTTTAACAAAAGTTAGTTCCCTTCCTCTCTTCTCATTCCCTAACATTTACCATAAAAACAAATACCACAAGTTGCAGATTTATCAAGTTTTGTTACAAAAATGCCTTTTCCACTATGAATCTGACATAAATAAATAATAGGTTCCATTGCATTTTCTGTAGAGGGAAATAACTGGATAAAATGTGATCACCGTTTTAACCTTTAGTGGTAGACTGTTTGGGGTTGGGGAGTGTTTCCAATTGAAACAGGCTCTCAAATTCCTGCAGTGATTGTCTTGACTAGCTGTGTGATACAAGATAAATGACATCACCTTTGTAATCCTCAGTTTTCTCAACTGTAAAGTGTAAAAGTTATACAGATTTGTTTCAAGGGCCTTTCTGGTAATATAGCATAGTTTTTAGCAAGGTCTGGAGCTAACCTGGTTTGAGATTAAAATCCTTGGTAAATTTCTTAACCTCTCTGTGCCTCGGGGTCTTCATATGTGAAGAGGTTGTTGTAAGGATTAAATGAGTTCATATGTATAAAACACTCACTGGTCCCGGGTAAATTCTGTGAGCAAGCTATTATTATTCAGAATCTGATTTCCATGGCTTTAATAGTATCTATCTTTTGTTGAATAGTTACTATTACTGCCACAAATGGGCTAAATATTATTTATATCTTGTGAAAATATCACAACAAACCTACAATGAACATACTATAATTATTTCCATTTCACAAGCAAGGAAACTGAAGCGGAGTGCTAAGCTAGCTTCTGACGATGAGGAAGAGACCAGGAATCCAAGTCGAGCCTTGTACGCTGACCCCAGCTCCAGCTTCAACTCTTGCCCCACCCTGGCTCTCCAGCGGCCGTTGGAACCAGACCAGTCTTCAAGGTTTGCTGGAAGACAAGCGAAGGAAGGAGGAGGAAGACTCCTTTGATGCCTCTGCTTAGCTTGGTGTCAGACTCTGGAAAATACTCTCTGTTGAATTGATTTCCACCAGTTTCATTGCTGACTTTGGCATTTTGTTCCACATTTAGTCGGTGTTTACCTAAACGAGTTCAAATGATTTTCTTCTTCCACACTAAAACATAATGACCTCTTGCTTCTGAGTTAATTACCAGTTCAGTTTGCGGATATTGCTGCATCCCTCGTCTTTTTTCCCAGTTGCCTTCACTGTACTGTTCAACCTGCTTTTCTTCTCTGCTCCTTCCTCCTTGCTGTCTCTGTTCCTTCCCAGGAATAAAAGGCAAAAGCAGCTAACTCTGGTTCACATTGTGCTTTCAGAATTTCCCATGATTGCAATTCCTCTTTACAGTGTGTGTGTGTGTGTGTGTGTGTGTGTGTGTGTGTGTGTGACAGAGAGAGAGAGAGAGAGAGAGAGAAAGAGAGAGAGAGAGAGTCTGCACTGTGCTTTCTTTACATCACCCACCGGAAGTTTCTGATGGGGTTTGTGGCAGGTGCCAAAATATCCATTTCTTACCTGGGAGTCCAAGCAGGCCCTGAATGCTGATAAGCAAGAGATAAAACTGAAGCGTATTTCTGGGTCCGCATAAGCCATTTATTTCCGCCAAGTCTTTGAAGTCAGAATTTGATGTTCCAGGTAGAGTGCCTTATCCTCTCTGAGACAGAGGGCAGTCCTGTGTCGCTCCAACCAGGGGCAAGCATATTTAGGCAGCAGATCTATAAAAGCAAACACACACTCTGTGTTATTTACTATAGTGTTAATTTTAAATAAAATTCTGCCTTTAATACTTTATTAGCTTCAATCTTCTGCAATACTCTTAACTGTTCACCGTAAGATTGTGAATTGGGAAGCAGTTAAGAGCTGAAAGAACATCAGATTATCTAAACTGGTAGAAGGGTTTACTTCTGAATCTCTAAATAAAATAGGCTAAGGATTCTAATATTCTACTCTCCTGTCCCAGTTACACAATGAGGGAGAAGTCTGTTTCTTGGCCAGTGATTGGGACAGAATCTTATTTCACTTTGCGTGCTCTCTCCCATTTTTCCTTTAGTTACTGATATTCACTGCACTTCCTGTGTGTTTAAAATTTGTAGGGATGTGTATTTATCAATATAGTGAGAGCTAACGGCCAGGGCACATTATTGGGAAACAGGGATATCGAACATTCTGCACATGTTTCATCACTTATTAAGAGAGAAAAATATCCAACACCTTGTGACCTCATACAAAGGTAAAGGTGAGACATGTTGTGATTATATACCCCTTAAGTCTGGAAAAGAGAAAAACAGGTCATTACCAAACAGACTCTAGATATAAGAAAGTGGGGAGGTTAATGGGTGCAAAAATATAGTTAGAGCGTTAGAGAGAATAAACAATATTTGATAGCACAACAAAGTGACTATAGTTAACAATAAGAGTACACTTTAAAATAACTCAAATAACTAAAAGAGTGGAATTGGAATGTTTCTAACACAGAGAAATGATAAACGCCTGAGGTGATGGACACCCCAGCATATCCACCATATTTCCTGCACTGTACTACACAGACTGCTTACTTATTGTTCCTTAAAATTACCATAAAATTTTTATATATCTGCGCTAATTTTTTCTTTGCCTAAAGTGCTCTTTCATTTATAGACAGGAAACTGAAGCAAAGAGAACATACCTATTTTGTCCTGTGTTAAATCCCAAGAACTCAAACACAGAAGGAACACAGAGAGGTAGATTTACCTAAGGACATGCAAGTACTGGCTGGGGGTGTTTAGAGCTAGTTAGTGTTTGATCTCTTGGCTCTCAGCCTTATATTTTCCATTCCAAAATATTTGATAATTTGGAGATTTGAGAAAAAAATTCTCAAGTGATGTCAAGGAGATCCATTGGCCTTTACTTGTTTAGCCCTGAGACTATAAAATATATATCAAATGCAAGTTGACATTTTCTCTGGGCTACAGGAAAACAGTACAAGTAATATATTGGGTTTGATTCTTTTCTTTGGTTTTAACATCATAAAGATAACTACATCAGTGCTTCTCAGAATTTAATGTACATGTAAATCACCCAGGGATCTTGTCAAAATATGGATTCTGCTTTACGAGGTTGAGAGACATCCTAGATTCTGCATTTCTATCAAGTTCCCTGGTGACAGCCACAGTGCTGATCTCGAATTACATTGCAAGTAGCAAGGTGGTAGGGAATTATATACAGACCACTTCAAGTTAACTGATATTTTTCTCTTTTCATAAGAAATTCGGTGAATTAAAAAAATTATTCTCCTTTCTATCCCTTATAGTCTATAGAAATAAAAGATTATTATGGAAAACAATATTCAGAAAGAATTATCTTAATGCAATATCATGAGAATCAAACTCTAGTATAGATAGATGATAAACATGGTAGAGGGTGGAAACCAATGTTCTCCTATAACAGCTTTCTTCCTGCACCTTACTCGGAGGAGTTTTTCTAAACTGCCAATTCCAGACAATGATTACCGGTCAATATTTCTTAAAGGAAATCCTCGGTATAATTAACCTGAAGGTGTATCAACACTGATCCAGAGAATGCACTGTGAAGATATTCGCGACTGAACTTTAATGAAGGCATGGTTCCTTCCCATTCCCCAGGTGACTGAATCCAAGGAGTAACTCCATCAGGGTAGACGTCATCTGCCACGACTCGACCTGCTGCCTTCTAACTGGCTAAACCCAGACCCATAATCTCACTGTTTCCTTGTGGACTTTGATTTCAAAGAATCTAGAGTGTGGTTGACCACGTACCATGTCAAAAAGAGACATGCCAGCTGTCACTGGTCAGTGAAGACTCTGGGCCCAGATCACAGGGCCTCTTTGCAGTGCCCAGTTATGGGAGCTGATCAGTGTCTCGTTACCGGTGGGTCACATTAAATTTGGTTTGTGTAGCTATTGTATTAATGATAAGGTGGGTACGTATTTTAGTTACATAATTTCTACACCTCCAGGTTTATTGATTTTTGTTTTGTTTTGTTTAGGAACCTGGTAATAAAAGAAAACATGGCTAGTAAATTGCCTGGTTCATAAGGATATTTCTGTGTACTATATTTAATCTATTTAAAAATAAGTATTACTGAAAGTTGAAATAACATAGGGTAATTTCCGCTATAATTGGATGGATGGGAGAGTGGGAGTTGACTGAGCTGGAGAAGGAATTAGAGTGATTAATCTGGAAGCAGAGTCCTTTTATGTGTCTGCTTAATGGCAGTGCTCAGAACTTATGAACAATGTTGAATACTGAATTATTAAATTTGATGGTTAGGGAATGATTTTGAAACTTAATATCAAGTCCTCTCAGCCTTATAAGGGATCCCTAATTTCAGTAATCCGTAGAAGACCAAGGATTTCTATGATTGACATAAAAATTGTCTGTTTTGGTAATATTTTAAAAATGAATGCTCCCCTCACTCCCCCTCTCCCTCCCTCCCCCTGAAGGCTTTCTGGCGTGATTGTTGAAGTTGGAACACACTGAATTCCTATTATAATCCCGGTTTTGAGGGAATGTTTTAGGCCAGATCTGTGTCTGTCTTGAAATGAGAAAGATGATATTCAGTGAGAAACAGTTATTGCACTGTTTTAATTTATGAAAAACCTGTCTAGATGTTTGACATTTAAGTATTCAGAAAGTTCTTAAGGTTCTGTCGGGGGAAAAAGTATGCATTGAGTGATTGGCCAGATTTCCTTAAAGTTGATATTTTATTTCTAAGTATATTTCTGGAAGTTCACTTGAGTGATTTGATTTAACACTTTTCCAGGGTGGTGGGGTCAGGGAAGGCTCTTTTCTGTAATGGTGGGAGAAGGGGTGGAAAGTGACATAATATTAAATTGTGCAGTTGAAAGTCACATATTCTGCTTTAATTTTCAGGCTTTTTCTCTTTGCCTTTCAGTTATGGCTGATGGCAGAGGAGAGGAGGCTTTGGCACACATACTCTGTGTTTCTTAAAGTGCTCTGGAGGAAGAACAAACATCCTCTTCAAAGGCATTCTCTGTGGGATGAAACTCTATTTCGGGATTAAACACTTTTAGGCTCTGTTGTGACTTTCATGGAGCCATGTCTGTTTTCCTATTGAGGTCAACATCTCCTTCTGTTCCCCAGTGACTCCGAGGGAAGTGTGAGTCATAGTCAATGAATTCGCACTGGGAATGGAACGGGGTTGTTGCACTGTCAGACCCGGAGTTGGGTGTTTCTGCAGATGATTGTTGTGCTGGTCAACACAGTAGCTAATGAAGATTTCAAAACATACATGTGTTGCCAGTAAAAAGGAGCTAATTAGGATAGCTTTAATTTGAAGCTTGATCTGGGAGCCAGGAGAGCTGGAACTCTGCTACTAATGGGCTTTGTAATCTTGGGCGAGCAACTTAACATTTCTGGGCTTCAATTTTCCCACTTAAAAATAAGACTACGTGATCTCTAATGTTTCTTTTGGCAAGATGGTTCTATAATTTTCCTTTAATTTATCACAAAGAGCCCTGGGCTAGAAAATTCTCTGAAAACTTGTTTTCACATAAGATCAATCTGATGAATACCACCAATGTAAAAAATAAGTCATTAATAGGTGCATATGTTATTTATAGTAGTATTTGTTTCTTAAATGCTAATCTTCAGTAAATTGCTTGATCATTTGGTATGCAACTTGCTGTAAGTGTATTACATATTGTATTTGTACTTTATATTTGGAAGTGTCATTGAGCATTACATATGGCTGCTCTGGATTTGTCAATAATATTCCTTGTGCATCCATATGGGAACAGCTATGCAATCCTTATATGGTAATATCCCTTTTGCTTTATATAGTGCCATTTACGATTTGTGCAATTAATGCATATGTATTTTATAGTCTTGCATTTTCCCAAATTATACCTTTAAAAAAGAAAATAGTGATTAGAGAAGTTCTATATAGTAAAAGTCCTTTTGTTCATCTTTCTTTCTTTCTTTTCTTTCTATAAATAATTGACTCTAAGAAAGACTATTTTCCAGAGAAAAATATGTACTGATGTTATTAATGTTCAGGAATGTTTTCAGATAGCAAAATCAAATGTATTTAACTTGTACATTATTAAATCTCAGTTAAATATAACTTCAAATCTTATTTTAAATCTTTAAATGTCATATTTTATAAGGATAAATGTCAATAATTGTGAATACAATTCTTTACATATTTTGCATATTAATATCATATTGGGAAAGCTTAAAAAGAGTAAAGATTAGGCCTACTAATTCACTTCATCATGAGTCAAACTCGAATGCTTTCATTGAAGTGAAATATAGTAGGAAATGCTCCATTTTGTGTAAGAAAGCATCAATTTTTATTATTATGAATTAGCTATGAAGTGGTCTCATTTTCAAAGAGGTATGCAGGACATATGCTTGCACATTCTGTTCCTAGTTAGTGATCCAAATGGAGAAAACATTTCCATGAGAAAAGCCAGTTACTTAATGAAAAGGACCCTAATAATCCAGAGAAGACTATTAAAAACATTTCAGATCATTCATATTGATGATATGCATTTTGAAATGTGTTAAATCAGAAGTCTTCTCTTTGTTGGTGATCATTTGT
This sequence comes from Avahi laniger, assembly GCA_963575035.1. Lineage (NCBI taxonomy): Eukaryota > Metazoa > Chordata > Mammalia > Primates > Indriidae > Avahi > Avahi laniger. The sequence goes on from CAUYSK010052809.1 coordinate 12,987, forward strand.
ATTTAGTTAACGACTTAACAAGTTCGTCCAGGTTATTTTCTTTAGTCACATCCTCCCCTGCACAGAACAGCATGTTTGTTTAAGACAAAGAGGCCCTTCTCCGTTGTTGCTGGTTGACGTGTGCTCTGTGTGTGCTCCGGCGGTGCCTTCATTTTCCCGACTCATCTTCAGGTTCAAAAAATTGCATATTTGTTTGGCTGTTTGAAAAAACCTTCCAGTGTTTTTTTCCTCATGTCTGAAATGGTTCATATTAAAGCTCTCATAATACCCTTCAGTTTCTGTGTTAAACTGATGTTTAAATTGGAAGAAAGTGTGAACCTTGGCAGTTTAGATAATTCACTTCATCTGGTGGCCAGCTATGTTAACAATCTCATCATATGCCAGCACTTAGATGAGATGAAAGGAGCCCCCCGGGGCACTGAAGCTACATGTTAGGAGCGGAGGGAAAATACAGTTAGAGTTCTTTGTTTCATCATTTCATTCTATAAAATGGTATACTATTTTGACCGGAATTTTAAAGCGTTAAAAGAACAATTTAAAGGTCATGCGGCAGCGTAGCTGTGAAGCTGAATGCAGACCGTTGATCAGCATGCTGGACGGACGGTGTTGAGCCGCATGTCAGCAAATGGTGTCTTTTATTCCCTGTGCATTGAGTGCTGCGAGGAAATGGTGATATTGTTAGCATATGAATAACATCAAAGCCCTCCACTGGAAGATAAACCTCCATCTTCTGAAATAGAGTGCACAGCCTGTCCTCACAGATCGAGGGGCCTCCTTTTCTAACAGTGTGCTCTGGCCAAGCCCAGAGCAGCTGCGTCCGGGACAGGCGAGTCGATATTCGGCACCGGGTTGCTGGTGCATGACTGCACATTCCATCACTCAGGAGAAAACATTTTCACATCAAATTGCCTTTCTACATGAAGGGTAGGGAGGCTATTAGTTTTGTTTTGCTTTTTTGAAGTTTGTTGGGAGGTGGAAGCAACATTTTCTTTAGAGGTCTCACAAGATGCTCATGACTTATATTGCTATTTGTCCTAAAAATGAGAGACTGATCTAACTAGTTGACAAGAAATAGAGTGAATAACTGCCTCTTCATCTCTGAATGCAGACATGACTCTTTTCACTGCTGCTGGATTCTTCAATCAATACTGACATGCTGGCCAGGCACAATTTAAAAATAATGCATTGGTCCCATTCTTCTCTTTTGTGCATATTATTTGAGCATGATAAGTAGTTCTCTTCAAGCCCCTTCTCTTCCCACCTGTCCTGATGATCAACAAATGTTGCCGCTACTCAAAATGGAATTGTACTTCAGGGACAGAATGACTGGGGCTTTTAAGAGCACCAGCCACGTCAAATGGGTCTTGGGATGATAAACTGCACAACATCCCATAGCAGAGCAAGTAATTCCAGATGCCTTGGATGTTTAGTCTATTAGTTCATGGGGACATGTAAGAAATAGTCAGTTTCCATTAATGTTCAATTTATTATTGGCCAAGATGCTTAGGGTGTGATGCTGCTAGTCATTTTCTATAACAACTTTATTTATAGAGGAAGTCTATTCTGAAAAGTACATGGCTGGAACTTCATTTCTGAGCTCATATGTTATGTTGACCAAAAACGTCTGTCAAAACTTAGATCAATGTCATGTACTATATTTTCATTTTCATTACTCTTGGAATCCTTTTTTTATTCATGTTGCCAGCTGTTATATTAACATTCAGCAAAGTTTAGTTTAGCTGAATTCCAGCCTATGGTTTAGAAATAAGCAGAGCATATTGTTGACATGATTGATTTCCAGTTACTCTGTGTGGTTTCTCTTGAATGTTTAAAGACATATCTGTGTACAAAAGCAAAGAAACAACACATCTGTTTCATAAAGAGCTGAATGTACACTTGATGGAGAGCTGTTTCAGAGTCATTGTAATAGAGTAGCTTTTCTTGTTCTTTGTCTCTCACATAGTACACCAAGTTATTGTGCTCGTATTCTCACTGAGTGATATACATTGAGAATGTGAATCTTGGTTAGCCAAACTCGTTTGATATTTAGATTATGGGTTGCTTCCAAATGAGAGGTTGGGATTGAAAGAACTAACACAAAGGTTTAAGACTAAACAACTAAAGACATACCCTTCCCCACTACAATGCTCCCCGTGTCCTTTAGTTGCGGGTTTACACCCCCATCCCCCTAATCCCTGGAGAGTATTACTGCCACATGAGCACCTTAGTATTGATCAGTTAGTACCAGTTTGATGGCGAGTATAATTGGAGTCCATTCTTATGATCTTGTGGTGCCTCACTTTGGATAATGGGCTTAAGTTTAATCCAGGAAAGTATAAGAGGTGCTAGATCACTGTTGTTTCTTATGATTGAGTCATATTCCATTGTATACATATACCAAATTTTAATAATCCACTCATGAATTGATGGGCACTTGGGTTGTCTCCATATCCTTGCAATAGTGAATTGTGCTGCCATAAACATTTGGGTACAGATGTCTTTATCGTAGAATGTTTTGGGCTCTTTTGGGTAGATGCCTAATAGTGCTATTGCTGGAT